>CATIWQ010346038.1:0-12347 GCA_949673415.1 Euphorbia schlechtendalii | reverse complement strand
AATATATATATAAATATATATATATATATAATATGGCCCGAATTCATTTATACTATTGGTCTATAAAGTGGGGCTGAGCTTGGGAGGGCATGCAAAGGTATGTGACTCTGCAATCATCGGAATTCACATGGATATTTGGCGATCCGTCCTTGAATTTAGGTGAGGAGCGACGGCAAAGATTCTTGGAACAACTTCAATGGTTATCCATTTTGGAGAATTCCCCAAAATGGGGAATGATCAGGTCCAACCATTCTCCATATATTATATCTACAAAATGGGGTTCCCTATATATGAGAATCCCAAAATGGGGAATGATTATTACATTAATATATTTTTTAGTTTTGATTTATTTTAATGTATTTAATACTTTTTTGGTTATTGAGAATAAATTTGATGTAGGGAAATTAATATAATAATAAAATAATATTACTTTATGAGAATCTGAAATGGGGAATGAAAAATGGGAAAGATGGTTAGGCCAACTCCAATGATTCCCCATTTTGCCCAAAATATGGAATGAACATGGGGAATGGTCAAGTCCAACCATTTCTTATTTAGTATATCCCCAATGGAGAATGATTATTATAATAATATATTTTTTAGTTTTGATTTATTTTAATGTGTTTAATAATTTTTTTGTTATTAGGAATAGATTTGATGTAAGAAAATTAATATAATAATAATAAAATATTATTGCTTTATTAAATCTGAAATGAGGAATGAAAAATAAGGAAGATGGTTGGAATAAAAACAATATAGATCCTGCAAAATGAAGTTTGGGGAATGAAATATAGAGAAAATGATTGAACTTGCTCTTAGAACAAAATCACTGTAAATCTTGCAAAATGAGATTTGAAGAATGAAATATGGGGAAAATGGTTGTACTTGTTCCTAAACTTGCAGTTTTAGATTATAATGTTGAAGGCAAATGCATCTTTACCTTCTTATCCTTAATTAACTTATTTATACGACAACGTTTGTTTTAAATACTATACAAGTTTAAAACAAGACACTACAAGGTCCAATGCCAACTTCTCACATCACAACACATAGCCCATCATTTTTTATCCCTCCACGTCCTTTATGCAACAAATAAAGTTAATAAAAATTTTCCAACTTATTTATTAATGGCTTCTAAGAAGATATTAATTAATTAAAATATTCAGTTATTTTGTGGGCATTTTTTGCTTCGTATTTTTTTCCTCAAAGATGCATAGCTTAAACTAATTTAGATGTAATTAACTTTCTTATAGTCATTTATTTTGTTTTTTGATAAAATCTAATCAAGTATGCAGTGATAACAACAAATAAAGTACCACCGGTCGTCATCCCTTTTGACCCACTAAGAACGCTAAGTATTACGCTATTCCCTCGCTAGGGTCTTGAGGGTTCGTTATCAAGAGCTCGCTTCAGGAGGATTTGGGTGGACCATCGGCCATGCCAAAGTGACGTAAGACACCGTTAGCAATCCCCAGAAACCGTTAGAAGCTTTACTTGGAATAGAAAGAGCCACGTCTGCTTACTTTCTCCCAAGATCTGGCCGTGTCAAGACCTAAAGGCGGCACTGCCACATTAGGGCGTACAACTGCTTCCTCAATGGTTGCGCGTCCTGAGTAGCAGATGACAATTATACCAGAGGACAGAACCGGTGGGGGCCATCCTGCCACGTCAGCACCCTAAAACCCTAATATAAACCTTTATTACTTCATTGTCCAGGTATCTTGTGTTCAATATACTCTTTTCATCTATTGTTCTTCCCATATTCCTGCATACTAACGTGATCGTCGCAATGCTAACGGCGGGACTCATACCAAGGCTTGTTTGTAGGAATACCCCCACCTGAGATCGGAATCTTGCAGGAGAGTGTATTTCGGACATCTTGCAGTTTTGTGTCGAACATAACTAGTTAATATAATGATATGCAATTCTCGTGTAATGACTTTTCGATCCCATGTTATTTTTGCCGATTTTTAACAACGTTTTCGCCCTCCTGGTGATAAAATCCTGGAATTGCCACTACCTACACATACAACTCATGTTATGCTTTAAGATAATGGCAGCGCCAGAGTAGATAGTGAGAGTTTTAGGCATGGTTACTATATCATTCTCTTCTTCACCGGGGTGGAGCATCGGACCAAAAAATTTTTTTTTTACAGATTTTGGTGGCTGGAATTAAATGGGTGCATAAAATAATCTTTCTTGTCACTACCCCTACTTTAATTAGGACATAAATGCAATTACTCAATACTCATTGGATCGATTAGGCAAGCCCGCACGAGATGTAGGATGTACATGAATGGGTCAACCCTATTTTTTGAAAACTCCCGGAGAGACGATGTGTCTCCTTGAAAGCTAAAAGGTTGAGACTGGAGAAAATTTCGGGGCGAAGTCCCCAACTACAAAACTAAAAGGTTGAGACTGGTTTCTTCACTTGCCTACAAAACTCCCGCCTCTATTTTATTAAAATAATTGCTCCATTCTCCAGTTGAGAACGGAAAAAAACGGAGTCACTTACAAAGCAAAAACACAAGCTAACAAAGATATCCGAGGTTGTAAAAGAAAGCAATTGATTATTACAATTAAAAATAAACCAACATAAATAGAGACTCTTAGTAAAGATGTCTTTCGAACCCGAGGTCCCCTCAAACATGAATTTGTTTCGCAGTTTCCAAATGAGCCAAGATATAATAAACCATAAAGATGTTTCAAAGTTACGGTATAATCTCAAACGAAAGCAATAATGCCACACTTCCAAAAAACCTGAGCTAGTGCGCGGTAAGGGGTATTAGAAAACGAACCATCTCATAAATTCGTGCCAAATATGGGAGCTGCTATTGCAATGAATGAGGGCATGATCTTGTGTTTTCGCTTCGTTATAAAAAGGGCATGATTCATCAAATATAGAAATGCAGCCATGTGATATAAGAAAATACCTCGTTGCAAGCCGACCGTGGAAGACTAGCCAACCTAAAAAATTTATTCTCGACAATAGAAGGGACTTCCAAACAATGGAGAAGTCGGTCAATGGCTCGGGCCAACCTGGATTAGCGTAAAAGCTGCTGCAAAATGAGCCGGCGGAGTAGTTTCGATGGTCTCTGATTTCCCAATTGAAGCTGTCCATCCTATCAACAAAGGCGAGCTGCTCCCCTTGGAAAACGTCACTGTTTGCTATTGTATGTGGCTAGAAAATTGATGGATTTGTCATTAGAATCCAACCCCTGAGTTGCTCACATCTTCCTCGCATTGAAACATGCAAAAAACTCTTCCAAAATGGCCACGAATAGGCTGACGAAGAGAATAAAAGAAGGGAGCCCATTGCAACCATGCATTTCTTCATATTACATAAGATAAGTAGATCCGAAAGGAGCAAACCTAATGTTTGATTGGATGTCCAATTATCATGCCAAAACGAAGCTTAGAGCCCATTACCAATGATGACTCGGATATTGGAGAAAAAATGTCGACGAAGTAATTCATTACGCGAACAACAAGACACGATTTTTCTCCCAATAGGCGAAAGTTTACGTGGATCGGCATTTAGAAAATCATTCCATGATGTGAATCCATACGACGATACACAAAACGAATACCATAGTGAATCACGATTGTCCTCTCTTAGTTTCCATAACCACTTGCAAAGTAAGCTAAAATTCGTTAATAAGAGATCACATATACTTAAGCCTCCAAGGCGCTTCGGTAAGGAGAGGTGGCCCAACTTACTTTGCAAATCCCACTAATATTTGAATCACCACGCCACAAAAAGTTCCTAAACAATCTCGTTAAGGTAACGTGTACATTGATGGGAGCTTAAGTGTGGAAAGAAGATAAATCAGAAGCGAAGTGAGAACCAATTTAATCAAGACTAAAAGCACCGTGTAAGAGAGACAACAAACTTTCCAATTTGACAATCTATTTTTGAATTTCGTAATCAAAGGGTCCCAACAAACCAATGGAACGTGATTAAGACAAACAAGATATGTGATTAGGAATTTTCCAATACGATAACCCAAAATTGAGGTGCAAGATTCCTTTAATTCCTCCGAGCAATTAATTCCCAATAACGAACATTTGTGGTAATTCAATTTCAGACCCGAAATCCACTCAAAGCATTTTAGAATTAGCATGAACGGAGTAATTAAGTTCAAATAGGCCAGAAGAAAGCAAAGCGTATCATCTGCAAATTAAAGTAGAGAAATATCGTTCTATGAAGGGGCTAATCTGAAACCCGGGAGCAACCCCGCCTCAATACTTGCGTCGATAAGTTGCTTGAGGCCCTCCGCTGCCAAATCAAAGATAAATGGTGATAGCGGGTCACCTTGTGTAGATTAATTGGTGAGCTCGGCTGGCCATTAATTAGAATCGACGTGCTTGAGCCTTTTCTGTAATTAGATAACCAAGAGATCCACTTTTTATTAAATCCCATTCTTGATTGGACTGCTTTGATAAAATTCCAGGAGACGCAATCGAAAGCTTTATGGAAATCAAGCTTAATTAAAATGCATGAGCGTCGTGATCGGTGGATTTTGTTGACAATTTCCTTTTCCGATGCCAGAAAGGAACAGTCATGGATGTTCCGACCCTTAATAAATGCGAATTGGTTTTCGGATACCATAGAAGGAAGTATTGGTTGTAAATGCGAGGTCAGAATCTTGGCTACAATTTTGTAGACGCCGTGAATTAACGTAATCGGCCTAAAATTGGATAAGGAAGCCGCACCCGGGACTTTCGGAATCAAGACCGTGAGTGATTTCTTAATGGAAATTGGCAACCTTCCTGTCGCATGGAAGTCACGAAGTAGGTTAATGATTTCGAGTTTCAGATCCTCCTAGAAACGCTTATAGAAGAAAAAATTGAAGCCATCGGGTCTCAGCGATTTATTTTCCCCACAATTCTGAATGCAATTCCAAACTTCATCAATGGTAAGTGGAGTAATCAAGTCTCGATTTTGACTTTCCGAAACACTCGAAAAATTTAAGTGACGTAGCGAGAATGGAATAATTGGAGCAGTAGAGAAAAGGTTTGAATAAAAATTTCGGGTGACGTTGGTAATGTCCTCAACGCTTGATGTAAGATGGCCTTCTACTTCCAATTGAAGAATCCTGTTGTGACGAAAGTGGGCTGATGCTACTCGATGGTAGAATGTTTTGTTATTATTTCCTAAAAAGGTCCAAGATACTCTAGCTTGTTGGTGACGGAGGCTTTTGAAATTATTGCAGAGGTGATGCAATTCCGATTTAGTCGCCTAAAAATTAGTGGATTGGACTGATGTAAGTGGGCGAGCTGCATTGCTAGAGGTGAAATCGAGAACCCGGTTTTCTTGCTCCTTGATACAGCGTTCGAGATTACCATAGTGGGAGTCATGCCACGATCTAATTTTCTTTTCCAATAGACAAAGCTTAAAGTCTATATTCTTATGCATATTCGTTAGCACTATTTTGGACCAATAGTGCTTGATAAACGACAAGAAGTCATGATTATCCCACCATAAGTTAAGAGAGCGGAAGGGTCTCTTCATTAAGGATGGGGCTGCCCGGGATTGGAAGACAAGTGGATGTTGGTCAGATAAGGCCCAGTCTAAGCTTGATAACGACATGTTTGGCCAATTGTCAGAAAAATTCAATGACGATAGCACACGGTCAATCTGAGAGAACGAAACACTGTTATACCAAGTGTAGTTCCTTCCGTGTAATGGCAAGTCAATTAATTCATCATCACGAACAAAATCTTGGAATGACAAAATATGCCCGGGGTTAATCTAGCACTTGATCTCTCAGATGGGTCAAGTACCTCATTAAAATCCCCGTATATTAAAAGGTTTTAAAATTCACGTGTAAACGAAAGTAATTCTTGCCATAAGATGTTGCGGAGTTCACCATCCGTAGAGGTATAAATGGCAATGATGTGGTAGTCCACTTGAGATTCTGAGTATTTGGAAATAATCCAATGGTTCGATGATCGAATTATATTGCCGAAAAGCAAAGCTGAGTTCCATGAAAGAAGAATGCCCCCCGATAAACCCTGAGACGGAACATTATAGGAGCTGAAATTGTTATGCCCCAAAAATGAATGAACTACGGAATCCGTAATGGTAGATGCCCTCATCTCGACAAGGACGAGAACGCTGATGTCGAATTTACAAATATTCGAACTCACCATCCACTCGAGAGACACTCCACAATTACGAAGATGAGATCGAGTCCATGGTTGATAAAATAGCGTCCCTATTTCTCTCTTTGAATAAACCAAGTGTTTTTTTCTAATGTAAAAAATCAAAGAATTCTCATTTGTTGGTCTATTACGGGAGAGCAAAATAATCCAGTTCATGTTGCGTATATCATACTCGGAAGATGATCCATTGAAAATTTGGGGCTTTGCAACAACATGCAAGCTACAATCCCTGATTGTAGCATTATTGTTTGTAGATGGAGTCAGACCATAGGTAGAATTGCTGTTATCCCTGAAAACCTGAATAGGCTGGGTAGAAATTGAGTGCTAACGAATAGTATGGGCTACTGAAGGAGGGGTGGAGACAGTTTGATTGGTCGTGGCAAGGGTGATTAGGCTGCTATCCATGGCAGTAACGTCACGGTACACTGTTTGGGTTGCAGAATCAGCGTAAGGTAAGTTGGAAATGGGCTGTTTGGTCCAGCAAGGGGGATTGGGCTGCTGTCCGCGGCATATTTAGCAGAGTTAGTTGCAGTTGCTTGTTTATCATTTGATGGGATCATACTAGCCCATCGATTGGAAGGGGATATAGCTAAATCAATAGCATCATCGTCATCAGAGGACGAGCGAGAGCAACTCACATACAAGACATTTTTAATGTGATCACAACTGATGGCTTGCCTAAATTGAATGAAAATCTCATAGCATCTCTCATTAAACTTCAGTTGAAAGGAGTGATTCTCAAAACCAAGGGAAACTGAGATAAGGCAATACACCACATTCAAACGTTACGAAGATGCAAAATCAAAATCAATGTTTATTAAATTCCCAAATAAATCAGCTAGACGATGAATCAAACTTAAGGATAATAACGACGGAGGGAGACCCATGAAATCAACATACATTAGACATTCCTTTGGTGCAAAGTCATGAGTAAGACCCGAGACTTCAAAGATTAAGTCATTCAAAAAATTCCAATCACTATCTATAAATACCGCTAACGCGTCCCTCGAAAAGAATGAAAAAATAGCCCGGTCTCCACCAAGGGGTGCAATAAATTTCACCCAAAATTACGATCCCTTTAAGATATCAAAGAACCTCAGGATTATCGACATGTTATGTACCTTTACCATGGGGCCCAAGATGCCATTGGGAAAGAGTCGTCAATTTGTATCAAGTAAGGACCCTTTTTCGAAACTACCTCCGCATATGATTTGACATCTTAAGGTGACTCATGAAATAGCGATTTAGGGGTAGCAGCTGACATAGTGGGATGGTGCATGGGGGCTGGTTTGATATTCTACTTCGGATGATCAAATTTAGCTCTATACGCACGGAGATGAATGCTACCAATACTAACCGAATTGAGATGATAAAGAGCTTCATAAATCGGGATCGAACCATCAAGCGTTATGAATATGAAATTAAGATTTTTCGTGTTCTTCCTTCTTGTTATGTAAACTGAACCAGAGACTATACCTTTTTTCACCATGATTTTTACATATGATGCAATGCTACTCGGATTTTATATCTTCACTACATTAAATACATAACCTATACGAGAATTCTTTTTAGATTTTGCTTGCTAAAAAATCATGGTTTTTATTTAGGCATTATGGCATTCCACAAATTAGATTATGTAGTAAAAGCTCACTAAAAATTTCTAATTTAAGCACTATGATAAGTGCAAAGTGTACCAAGAAAATACAAGTATAAATGGCTTTAAAATTACCTAATTCGAAGTTGAATTATAGAAATTATAAAGTTTTTTCTGATTTTTCCAGATTGCTCTCAATGGTAAGCTGATTGTTGAAGAAACTAGATAAATGGGCTGTATAAAGCTGCTGGACATGACCCACAATCCATTAAGGGAGAGGAAGCCCAATCTACTTTTGAAGCTGATAATTTGGAAAGGAAATTGACCAAATTAACCCTGGAATGTTGGAGATTCCCTTGGCTTGTTGAAGACGCCACTTGTATGTGGTGTAGGAATTTTTATAATATTTTATGTGCAATTGGACATTCTAGATTGGTCCACTTGCCTCCACTTGTGCTTGTGGTGTAGGATTTTTCTATATTATTTAAGTGAAATTGGACTTTCTAGATTGGTCCACTTGCACCTATAAATAGGAGACATCTCTTTTTGGAAGGTGCTTTTGGATTGACTCTTTTTAGTATTGTTGTGTTATTTTAATCACTTTTAATTAAATATTCTATTTTTCATGTTTAATTTGTTGTTCTATTTATTATTCTTGTATTCTTTCATGTCTCTTGCTAACTAATTCTCCAGCAGGCTAAGCTAGCAAGCTGATTGGGCTGTTAAGAGGTTTTATTAACTCTCTTCTTTTATTTTAACATCATCTTTAGATTGATTGTTTTGTGTTTGATCTTCAACGTCTCATAAGTCTAGCCAAACTTATGTTTAGTGGAATCAAGAAGGATCGAACACGGAACTAACACGAAACACACACTTCACATGTACCGAAAGGGATTAGGATTGTGCTAGGGGTTTTTATTAAATTTAATAGAATACTTGCTTGTTCTTAATGCTTAAAGTGTAACTCGCATGTGGAGAAATCTCGGAGTGAAACTTTATAGAATCTAAGCAATATGATAGTGTGCTAAGCTTAGTGAATTTAGTGCAAGACATCTTAGATATATGTGCTAAATTATGTTAGAATAACAGAAGGAAGTTGCCTCTAAGCCTGTTTAACTTGCTGGTGATGCCTGTGCCTTTATTTATTATTAATTTCAATCACAACAATCTGTTTTCAGTTTAAAGCAATCATAAATTTCACTACTTTGTTTATTTTACTCATCTATCATATTCTCGTGACTTGTTAATTTGCCAATTTATTTAAAAGATTTAAATATTTCCCTTGCTCCTTGTGGGATGACACTTGGTCTTGCCACTTGCTACTAAAAATGAACTAGTATACTTGCTTGGTACATTCAAGCATCATCAAGTTTTTGGTACCGTTGCCGGGGAGCAACATGTGAAGTTTTTTATTTCTATTTGTAAATTGCTACGTTTAATCTTTTTGTTTTCATTTTTTTAGATATTTTTTCTTTAAAGCAATTGCTGTTGTATGCGAAGGATTGGTCCACCTTTAATTCCCATAGTTCCTGAAATTGAAAGCACTTGTCGAAGATTAAGTGGTGAAGCTAAGAGGAGGCGTATACGACAAAGAATGACAGATGGAATTATTCCCCCAAATATACAAGAACAACCCGAAGGAGAAGGCGAAGTAAACTTACCCCCACCAAAGCAAAGACTCAAGGAGTACTCGAGTCCATCAACCGAGGGATACTCTACTTGCATTGTAATACCCAATGAAGGAGAAAACCTCTTTAAGATCAAAGCATTCATGATCCAAATGCTCCAAGTAGCTGTTCAATTTAGAGGACTACTCCGAGAGGATCCAAATGCTCATATCCAAGATTTCATCACAATGTGCAATACTTTTCATACAAATCGTGGAGTCTCGAACGATGTCATGAGACTTAAGCTTTTCCCATTCTCCTTAAGAGATAAAGCTAAAAATTGGTTGAAAACCCTTCAACCTGGATCAATTCGGACATGGAATGATATGGTGCAAGCTTTCCTGACCAATTATTTTCCACCAAGGCAAGCAATCAAGCTGGGAAACGAAGTCACTCATTTTTCGCAACAACTTGACGAATCTCTCTCTGAGGCTTGGGAAAGATACAAAGAATTGTTGAGGAGAGTGCCAAATCATAAAATTCCAATGTGGATGCAGATTCAAAACTTTTACAATGGTTTAACCAATGCATACAAAATTCAAATCGAGTCCGTGGCTAATGGAGATCCTGAAGAACTTGCTCCAGAGGAACTTTATAAGCAGATTGAAAGGTTGGTTAACACTAGCTATAAATGGCACTCAGTCAGTGATGATCGCAGCAAACAAGGAGAATTTGATGCCATTGCAAAGCTCTCTAACAAAGTAGATCTGATTCTAAGGTGATTTGCTAAGCAGATTATTTCGGCAATCTCAAATATACAAATGGTTTGTGATTTCTGTGGAGGCAATCATAGAAACATTGATTGCAATAGTCCAATTGAAGAAGAGACATGTGAATTCATAGGAAACAACCATAGGAACTCAAATACATATAATCCAGGCTGGCGCAACCATCCAACCTTCTCTTAAAGTTAACAACCTGGCAAGCAAGCTCCTTATCAACAACCTCACAGCCATTTTCTGCAACATCAGCAAGTTCAACATAACATGCAGTAACCTGGACCATCTCAACAGACCAAGAAATCTGAGATTGAGGAGATGAAGGAAATGATGTTATAATTCATGAAGTAGATGCAAGCTTCCATGAAGAATCTTGAGACGCAATTCCAATAACTCACCACCATTGTCACACCCAGGGGGAAAGGAGTAATTCCAAGTAACACGGAACCAAACCCAAGGGAGGAGTGCAAGACCATAATACCTAGAAGTGGTAAGATAGTTGAAAGTTCTAATAATATGATTGCTGTTAATGTTGATGAAAATGCAGGTGAAAAAGCTATGGAAGAAAACAAACCTTCTAGAAAAGAGGAGCAACCTCAACTTGCCCTTGGTCAAGAAAAAGCCACGCAAAAACCTTCAGCACCTAATCAAAGTCAACATATTCTTGAAAAGTAACTTGTTCAAACCTATCAACCGAGGATCCCTTATCCTCAAAGAGCAAAACAACATGAAATGGCTAAACAATTCGATAAGTTCCTCAAAGTCTTTAAAAAACTTCATATTAATATTCCTTTTGCAGAAGCACGTGCACAAATGCCCATGAATGTGAAGTTTTTAAAAAACTTGATAGCAAATGTTGGCCACTTTTCCACTGATAAGTTTAATCCCTAAATGGTTCCAAAAATTTGTTCGTGAAACTTGGCTATACTCATCCAATAAGACTTATCCTTAACAATAATGCCAACAACTTGTTTACGAAAAATGTAGGTGTTGTCAATACCCCTTATCACATAGAAAAATGATGATAATTGCAAGTATACAGTTGCGATGTAGTTTTAAAAGATATCGAACCCACAGGGAAGGAATAGGTATAAAGATCAACAAGGAATGACAAAGTAAAGGAAAAAGAAAAATAGTTTTGAGATTTTTGAACA
This sequence comes from Euphorbia schlechtendalii, assembly GCA_949673415.1. Lineage (NCBI taxonomy): Eukaryota > Viridiplantae > Streptophyta > Magnoliopsida > Malpighiales > Euphorbiaceae > Euphorbia > Euphorbia schlechtendalii. The sequence goes on along the minus strand of CATIWQ010346038.1, from coordinate 1,045 downwards.
GGGAGATTAGAATGAAAAGTAGAGTAAATATAGATGTGATATATGAGAGACTCTAAATACATAGATTTTCACTACGAACAAGTATAGCAGAGAAAAAATGCAAGATCAACAAAGATGTTATGACTCACTAGACTAATCTAACAAACCCGGTTCGACACACTCAGATGTTCAATAATTCGCCACAGAGTAACACATGAAATAACCTTTCTAAACCTAGCGCAAACGAGATAAGACTTTTATATAAACCTGGACAACGTCAATACTATGCTTAGTATGGGTCGCTCTCACATAGCTATATTTAGCAAGTTACCATTCCAAAAATGTTGGCTCACTAAACAGCGTTATATCACAGATCTAGTGATTATATACGATATTGTTAACCTCTAAACTACTCTTAAAATTAACGCCAATGCATATAACTTGATTAACATAAACAAATTACCACAAAATACGCATTATGACACATAGACATATCATAAACTTCGAAATAGAAAGTATAAGTAGAAAGCAAAGCAAAATTGTAAAGTATGCAAGTGAAAGCTAAAGTTGATCAAACCGTATCCACTCTTTAATGGGAGTCGTCAATTCCCACAATTCCTGCGTCTGCTTTGAATTTGGTCTCGGCCCATACAGAACCTCCCCTAGGATGCTATTCTTTGGGAATATCGAACAAAAGAATATTGAAGAATGAAAACTTTTATTGATAAGTGATTTGCAAGTACACTTATACAATAATCGCTCGAGAATATAGAGAAATCTAGTGATTGAAACAAGGATTCGAATCACTTAAACATTTTCTCGCTAACACTTAAGAGCGTAGCGAACTCTCTATTTATACATTATATTTGCACTCTAACATTTTCCTCTGTCTTTCTGCACCATGTGCCACTGTGCACTCACAAAATTTGTGAGATTCGGAGCCCTATTTATAGAGTTCGAAGGGTTGCATCTATCTAAACGAAGGGTTGTGTCCATTGGTGAAAGATTGCATCTCTTCATTGTGATTGGTTGAGAAGCTTTGATATAATCCACAATGGATAAGCAC
>CATIWQ010346024.1:0-12125 GCA_949673415.1 Euphorbia schlechtendalii | reverse complement strand
TTCGAGTTTGTCTTTGTTTGCTCATAAATACAATAATCTTTCGATTTCGACCAGATCTATGACAATGAACAATCCATTTGTTGCATCTAATCCCAATCATAATGAATTTTCTAGGCCTTCTTTGGTTCATGATTTTTTCATGGTATGGTATAGTTCTAATTTAAATTCACTTGTTTGTTTGTATGGTTATTTTCATGGTATGGTTTTTTCATGATTCCAAGAACCATGAAAATAGAATTACGGATTTGGTAGTTCTCCTTTAAATCAAACTAAATTTTAAAAAAATCATATCATACCATACTATCTATCCAAACACGAAATTTTAAAAGAACCTTACTGTACTGTACCATACCATACCATACTGTACTTTGATGAACCATGGGGAACTATCATCCAAACAAGGCCTTACATCTCCTACTTTCCGGTGCATGCATTGATTTTATTGAAATGTGATGTTTTTTTCGGTTTTGTTTTGAGATATTAATTTTCATATAAAATTTCACTCTTAATGACTAATATGTATGGTGTATCTTTCACGTGTCTATATGATTATAAGTGGTAAACTGAAATTTTTTGTTTATCTGAAGACATCCTTTCATATGATAGCAGACATTTCTTTTCATATCACTCATTCACAATCTCACATTAAACCTTGGCATGAGCCAGGCTGAGTCGGGTTCTGTCTAGGCCTAATTGGGATTAACAAAAAATAGGGGCCCATAAAAAATATAAATCAGGCGTAGACTTGACCTTTATTAGCCTGACCCATTGACCAAATGCTTATTTTCTAAAATATATAGAAATAAAAATATTTATTATTAAAAATATTAATATATATGTGTATAAATTCATAATTAATAATAATTGTAACATTTGCTACAAAATTAGCTTAGATAATGAAATACGAAAATCCATTTGGACTATAAATAATATAAAAATTTAATGTATTAATTATTATCTCGGATAGTCCGGGCCGAGCTTCTGTTTTAGTACTGAAACCAAGTCCATCATATTCATTATTCGGGTTAGGTCGATTGTCTAATTAGATTAGTGATTTGTCCAGCCCGTCCCACAAAGGGCAGATATGGAAAGGCTTCGTGAGCCCATACCAAGGTTTACCCAACATGGGATCCTTTTTATCTTTATACTTTTTATTTTTTCTCTATTATTCAGGGGTTTTTTTTTAAATTGGTTATGAATAGAAAAATTCGAAATGGGGTCGTTTAATTTCACTTTTGTATTAACCATTAATCTTTGGTCCAGTGATTATCACCTTTGAAGAATTAAAATAATGTGAGATTGTGGGTTCAAACCACACAATCAACAAAATTTGTAAAATACCACCTTATAATTCCACTTTCTAATGTAGTATATGAACCCATTAGATTAATTTGGTATAAAAAGGGGCAAAATACATGAACTTGGTAAACTTTGCCTGATGGCCCATGAAGTTCCAAATGAGCCCCTAAACTTGTAAGTTACCTAAGCCTTTCTCTTCTACTCTTCTAGTTGTCATTCCTAAAGTTGGTTTCCCTTCTTTAGCTAAAGATTTTAGGCTTATAGCTTGTTGTAGTACCTTTTACAATTGTAGGTTATAATATTGTGGCATGGCATCTTCTATGGCCCAAGCCCACAATGGTCCAAGCCCTCTTTTCATCCCAAAACAGTATCATGGTCCCTTTCTTTAACCTAACTATAAAATGTCTTTTCTCTTTTTGCTCTAAAAAAGTCAGCCTCTCCTCATCCCTTTTCTACGCCTCTTGCTGACTCTTCTCTTATGCCCCTCTTCTTTGTTCTCTGATACTTTCCTCTACCATTTTTGCAACCCACTTTGCCATGTGCTCGATTAGTCTTGAAGCTTCCTTAGCACGTGAGAGCTGCAAGTGGGTGATTCGGTTACGAGTTTGTTGGAAGGCGGTTACGGGATTTGGCTATAAAAGGAGAGAAGAAGGTTGGAGAGCGTTAAGGTCATGTAGGCTATTTTATTTCGGTTAGTTTGCTGGTTTAGGGTTTCGTCTTGTTTGTTTTAGATCTTTTGATCTAGTTTGTTGTGGTTTTGTATCTTCATCTCTCTGTTAAGCTCGGTAGTTAGATTCTTTACTGATTTGCTTGTTCTGAGATTGAAATCTTGCCTGAAACTCTTGTTCCTGCTGTATCTTTGCCGATTAATAAGATTGCTGAAAAACCTTGCCCTTGGATTACCCTTCAAAAGAGTGGCATGTAAGTCCACTCGGGAGAATCAAGTAAAAATCTCGTGTTCTTTACGTTTTTCTGCTTGATTGAATGTTTATATTTGTGTTGATATATTCTGTAAAATCAACGTTTTCGGGAATAAATCCCTACAACATTGAATTAAAAAATCACTCCCACATCGGAGTATCTTCTTTTATAAAAGTACACATTATATGTGTTATAGATTAAAGAAAAAAAAAGATTTAAATAACACATGAAAAACTAGTAATATGCACAATCAGAGTATATGACATGTTTTATTGGTTCTTACAGTAAATTACCACTATTTTGCTGCCACGTTGCCAAAAGGTTCACCACACAAAGATGTGGTTATGCATTTAATAAGGAAAATGGTTTCCAATAACAAAAATCGATTATTTGTTTGTATTATATTTTACTTTTAGGAACAAGATTGATGTTTTTATTATGTGCATTAATTTCAAATCATGTGATGTAAATAACTAAATACAGTTATGTGATTTATACTTATTTTGTAGGAGTACCATGACAGTTCTTAAATATCTAAGCTAATAATAAATCATATCGGTTTTATGCGGAGTTGTGAATTGTGTCGTTTACTTGGGATGTTTAAGAACCTATTTGAGATTTCTATTACGAAAAAATTCATTTATAAACTTTTTAATAGATCATCATATTTTGATATTGGATAAAAACATTTTACTCTTAATAGTTAATATTAATAAATTATGAACTGTTTGCTACTCCCTCCTTCTATTAAATATTATCGTTTTAGAGAGATTTTGATGTCTCTTTTTTATTATCATTTTGTATTTCCAATGCGTTTTTTCTCTAAATTTTCCATTCTTACCCCTAATAATTTGTTCAACTTTCAAGATATCCATATTTTAATCTCCAATAACAAGATGGGAAAATATTTAAATATATTAATGAAGTCTTGAAAATAGAGTATGACATTACCTCATTCTGTTTATTGTTATCTTAAAAACTGTGAATTAGTTAAAATGATAATATTTAATAGACGGAGGGAGTATTAATTTACATAACTTCTCAGGATGGTAACATGGAAAAACTTGAGAATAGAAATTTTCAGAAAAACGTCCAAGTCTAACAATCCCAAATTATCCTAAGTCTATTTTTGTTTCTAGCATGATTATATGTAAGGAAATTGTTTATTGTACCATTTCAATTCTAACACTAAGCTGTTGATTGAATTAAAATATAAAACTATACATATATATTACAAAAAAATTAATTTAAACATAATTTCTGAAAAAAATCGTTATTAGTTTCAACTATAAAAGAAATTACTTTTAATAGTTTAATGTCAAGATTATATATACATAATTATAATCAAAATGATTCTTTTAATACACAATGAACAAATGATTTTTAGTATCAATGGGATCTTTTGAAATTGTAAGCGGCTTGTTTCATTCGAGCAAGGTCTTGGTTCGAGTCTTGTGAAAGTAAAATTCCTCATTGGAAGAATCACTCACCATAGTAAAGTGTGTAATCTATGATGTAATCTAAACAAAATTGTAGTGAAAAAGATGGGCATCGAACAAATAAGATGATTTTTAATGTCAAGTTGAGGAATAACACATCTATTTGGCCTGTATGCATATGTACTTTACGATATTAGGGTGAAATATTACCCACGTGATGTTACAATTTGAACTAATTATATCACTGTTCCATATATTCAAAATAAGATAATTCAATGAACTACACATTATACTACAATATTATAATCTCAAGAAATGGGGGGAGTTTTAATTTGGCAGCGTCCATTTGTTTGAATTATAATTCGGATGAGGCTATTTTTTAGAATGATCCATGATGAACAATAATTTCAGAACAATCGCTCAATGCATTCAATAAAGCAGAAAAATAAAGAACACAAGAGTTTTTACTTGGTTCTTACCGCTTGGACTTAATAGGCTAAACTTTTAAAGGAGTAATACAAGAATCTTAAGATGAGAAGTTTTATTAAATTGCAAATCGGCACAAGAGTATACAGATCAAGCAAGAGAACTTAAACCCCAAGAACTCTAAAATAGAAAGAGTAAAGAAGTAAAAGACTATACATCGCATGAGGAAAACTGAAGAGAAGAAAGAAATATATACATGAATGATAACCGCCTTAACCATCTTCAGATCAAACCGTCGAAGTCTCAAAGATCAAGCGCCAGAGATGGAATCACAGGAGGAAGATCAAAGGGTCAAAATCACCTTGCGAGAGAAAGGAGAAGTTTTTCGGTAAAATTGAAAAACCCTAACACAAACAGGACTTATATATGCCCTTCACAAATCCGGGCTTAAGCAACCTAAATGGGCTTAACGGGCCAAATGACAAGTACAGATTATAAACTTTTCAAAATACTTAGGCTAAATACAAGTTACAGAAGCAAATGGACATCTAGCCTAACAATCTCCACCTTGGCCATCTTGCCTTCTCCAAATAAAGCCTCTTTAAATCTTATGATCATTAAGGATTTCTAAGTTGCTCCAAAGTCAAGTTTCAGTGACACTGTTTGACCCAAAGTCAAACAATATAACACCTAATCTGTTCAAAGCACCTTGAAATTTTTCAATAGAAACAATCTTAGTAAGAATATCAGCAGGATTAATAGAAGTATGTATTTTCTCAATGTTAACACTACCATCAGCAATCACATCTCTCACAAAATGCAATTTTATTATCAATATGCTTAGTTCTTTCATGAAAAACAACATTTTTGCACAAGTGTATAGCAGATTGTGATTCACAATTGATGTTAACAACTTTTTGATTGAGACCAAGCTTAGAAACAATTCCTTTCAACCACAGGGCTTCTTTAATTGCCTCTATTATGGTAATATATTCAACCTCTTTGGTTGACAAGGCAACCACGTGCTGTAAGCATGACTTCCAACTTACTAGATTATTTCCTAGGGTAAAACAGAAGCCAAAAGTAGACCTTCTTCTGTCTAATAGCAATGTTATTGTCATGTTGGATATCTATGTCATTTTGAGCATTAATTTGATTTTCATCAACATCAGGCAAATTATTTTCAAAGTTTAAGCAATTGTTTAAAACATCATGATTTTGAGTTTGATTTCTCAAGTTTATCAAGTTCTATCTCAAATAGAATACCCCTTTCCTTATCAGTCACATTATCTAATTCAATCATCTTAGGAAATTTAGTTTTATCAAAGATAATATCTTTACTAACAACAATTTTGTTTCAACCTTTGACACCTTTTGGATATCCTATGAAAACACATTTTTAGCCCTAGGGGCTAACTTAGACTCCTTATTATGCACATAGGCATCACATCCAAAAATTGTAAGATGATTATAACTACAAGGTTTACATACCAAATTTCATTTGGACTATTGAAATTAATAGAGGAAATAGGTGATCTATTTATCATATAACAAGCAGTGGCAGCTGCTTCAGCCCAAAAATAGTGACTTAAACCAGATTCAAATAGCATGCATCTCACTTTATTCAATATAGTTCTATTGTATCTTTTAGCTATGCCATTTTGTTGGGGAGTATATATGAAAATTCCATGTCTATTTTATACCTTGTTCAGAACAATACTCATTGAAAATAGTGTTGACAAACTCCAAACCATTATCAGTTCTTAAGGTTTTAATCTTAAGGTTTTTGATTTTCTACAAGGGTTTTCCATTCAACAAATTTATCAAATACTTCAGTTTTATTTCTAAGAAAATATATCCAAACTTTCCAGACAAGTTATCTATGAAAGTCACAAAGTATTGACATTTAGACAAAGATAATGGTACATAACTAGAACCCCACAAGTCACTATGTATATAGTCAAGATAGTTGTTAGAACTGTTTTGAGAAGATGAGAAACTTTGTCTATGAGATTTTCCCATAATGCAAGTTTCACAAGAATCTAATAAGGACACAGATTTAGGTAAGTTTAGATTTCCTTGCCTTTGCATGTTTACAAGACCTTTTAATCCAATGTGGCCCAGTCTATTGTGCCACAGATCAGAATTATTAGAACTGGAAACAGTATCTACGGAACTAGTGAAAACTGAGCCTAGGAAATAGTATAGACCATTAGACAATAGGTCACTAAAAACATAACTTTCATTTCTGAAAACCTTTAAAACTCCACCTTGAGCTTTATTGGTAAGGCCCTTACTGTCTAGATGACTTAGAGATATCAAGTTTCTTTTAAGAGTTGGAATATGTCTAATATTGTTTAATTCAAGCATTTTTTCATTTTCAGTAATTAAGTGTATTTTTCCAATTCCTAGAACTTCACAGGTGAATTCATTTCCCATTAGCACTTTTCCACCTTTGTATACTTTATACTCAGAGAACCATTCACTTTTGGGACTCGTGTGGAAAGATAAACCTGAGTCTAATATCCAAGAATCAAGATCCCTTAATTGACTTATGGTTAAGGCTTCAATATCTGCTATTTCAGCAGTATTATTCACAGCTCCAGGATTTTGATTATTGTTATTGACATTTTTATTTTGATTAGGTAACCTACTTCTACAAAATTTCCTAATGTGATCTTTCTTTTTTATAATGAAAGCATGTGGCATCCTTGTAATTTTTACTAGACCCACCATTTTGAAAATTCTCAATTTTAGTTTGTTAATTACTATTGTTCCAATTCTTCTTTTCAGACTTACCTCCTTTCCTTTTATCCTTGACAAATAGACCCTCACTGTTTGTAGATTTACCCTTATCGGGTTTTGACTCTAGTTCTTTCATTTTTAAGTCTGAAATAATGACATCAACTTCTAGGTTTTCTCTACCATATTTTAGAGCTTCTTTTACAAATTTATGCTTTTCAGTGATAGAATTTAGCAAGATTATAGTCTTATCTTCTTCACTAATGACAATAGATGCACTTTCAAGATCACTAACAAGTCTTTAGAATTCATCATAGTTGTCATGAACATTTTTAATTGGATTCATTTTAAAACTAGAAAATTGCTCTTTTAAGTGGTCAGACCTAGCAATACTAGTGGTCATGTAGAGACTTTCAAATTTAGATCAAATATCAGGAGCAGATTCACAGTTCTTAATTCTCATAATGACATTATCATATAGATTCAAAATTATAAAAGACCTAGCCATTTCCATCATCTCTTCCTTCTCAACTTTAGTGAGATTAGCAGGAAGAGATTGTATGTCAGCTAATGCCTTAATGCATTTTTGCTGGACCAAGACAGCTCTCATTTTCTCTTTCCAAATGGCAAAATCAATTTTTCCATCAAACTTATCAAGACTAAATTTTGCTAAAGACATTGTAACAAAGGAAGAACTCAAGATAATGAAGAAAGAAAAAAAGGATACTATAGACTTTCTAGAATCTATTACAGAAAGAAAGAAAGATTGAGAGCGGGAGGAAACTTATTAAAAGTATTTCTGATCAATAAAGAGAATCTTTTAAGATAAAAGATCAACATATATCAAGAAATAACATTCAAGATATCACTTAGAAACACAACACCTAGAGCATGCTTTTTCTAACCACACCCATACCAAACATGCTTATTTCATAGAATATATAAGTTATAAGCAAAAGAAATTTATAGGAAGGGATGTGAGAGATTTTGCAGTGAGTCTTCTTTTTAACAATGAATATCAAGAGAGTTTAAAAAGTTACCTTTCAATAGAGTTGCTAGGAATCAAGAATCTAGGCTCCAAGAGCTGTTCCTTATTTGATTTCCCCTCAGCAAACGAACACAAGGTAGCATACAAAACAAATATAAAACTTTGTACAATTCAAAGTTAAAAAAAATGAAATACAAGCAGACTCAGATGAAGGATGTATTTGGCTCTTTACTTTTCTAAAAGACTCGTTTTGATTTCAAAATTTTAAGAAGTCAAACACGATTTTTAGGATTCCACAATGAGTATTAGTAAGAAAACGTGAATAAGAAGGCAGACCTTCAAGACATAGAAAAATGGGTAAATTTTAAAAAAGTACCTTATGGTTTAGGCTGCTTTTAAAAAGGGGTTTGTGGTATTTCGGATCTCAAAAGGGGACCTGATGTTTCGAACCGTTAGCAAAACAAGGAATTTTTGTTAACACGGTTAATCTTGCTAACGTGGTGAAGGGTAAATTTTGGAAAACCCCCGGAGGAACATCGTGAATCTCCAAAGGAAAAAAGTTTGGGACAGGTGATAATTTTGGGGGCATATATCCCAATTAAATTGATGCATACGCTTGCCTACAAAACACCTACCCCTCTTTTCATTAAAATAAAAAATTCAGGATCTCGAGTAGACATCAAGTTCGGCTACAAGTTAAAAGCAAATTCAGGGAAATAAAAACATCGGAGGCTACAAAACCCAAATTCCTCCCCAATTGTTTGAAAATAAACCAACAAAAATAAATACATGAAATCAAATGATTTTCCGTGCTCAAGACACCTTCAAACACGAACTTCTTCCTTCTCTTCCATGGAGACCAATCAATGATAAATCAAAGTGAAGTACCAAAATCCCTACTTATGCCCGGGATAGATTATCATTTTAATTCTTTAACTTCTCTCATAAATATGTGGTTAAAAAGTTATAATCTAAATTTCATTATATATATTAGTCATTATTGAAGGTATTGTCCATCATCATTGTTGCTGAAATGCAGGTTATGATTTTATCTGGACCGTTGTTTTTAATATGCTTTCATTATTTGGTTTGAAAGAAATCAGAAGGAAAGAGATAGAGAGGCTAAGTAATCAAATAGTATTAAATGAATATATTTCAAATAAAATATTCAATAATCTCACCGAAAATGAATCCTGACCATTAATATTTGAGCAAAGACTAATACTACTCAGACGTAGGGCAGCGTTTGACCTAAATTTAGTGATAAAAACGAGGTTCCACGATATAGAGAATGCATTTCCTGTTTTCATATTTATCAAGATTTCAAGAAAAAAATAATCTTCATATTTATTTCCATTAAAATTTCAGGCATAATTTTTTTCTATTTCTTTATTGAGGATTCTCCATCGAGTATTCCCTATTTCCCAATTAAAATAAAAACTATGTGTATATTTTCAAAATTTCGTACAATAAAAACTTTGAATCATTAATTAAAAATTTTAAATGATAAAATTATTTCAATATTTAATGCTAAATAAATTAAAAATCTTAATATCTAATTCAAAAAGGTTATCACATTACATAATATATCCTAAGAAAATAAACATTAAATTTGAGATGCAATGTTCGACATTCAAAATAAGAATATTGATAAAAACATCAAAGTCAACAATATTTATTTTAATTCTACATTACTCTTTTATTTATATACATAACCTTTAAGGTTTTATTTATATACATAATCTTTAGGGTTTCAAGGTTGGTAAAATTATAAAAAGTGACTTTGTGTAAGCCCACATCCATATTCCATATAACATAAACTATAGTTTTTTTAATAAATATAGGAAATATTTGGAGGTTTTGAGAATAATTCGGGAAATATTTGAGGATTCTTTAATGGAGTTTTATCAGTATCAGATTCGGGGATTTATCGGATTGGAGATTCGGGGATTTATCGGATTGGAGAGTACATTAATTTCTCATCTCCATATCCATTAAAGTTTCGGGAACAAAAAATTCTCCACTCCTTACCCGTGAGAAATTCTTATCAGGGATTCTACATCCTTATCGGAGCGGATCTCCATCGAATTCGGAGATTCCCGACCTCATTTTCAACCCTACCTAAATTGCACAGATTTCGGATGTAATAGAAAGTAGAAGATAAAGTTTCCTTGCAATGTACTAGGAGACTCTTCCTTTAAAAAATGTTTCACGTGAATGGATTTTCATCCATCTCAATTGTATGATTCGTATTTTATGATTACCCAGCGGCAAGATTGCAAGTCTTTTATTTTTTAATAAAGTTGAGACCTAGAAAATGAATTCAAGTTTTATTAAAATAATAAAAAAGAAAGGAAAATTAAATAAGAAAACAATCACACATTTGCTAGAAACATTGATAAGAAGCTAATAAAATTTCAAACTTATAGATTAGATGGAATATTTGTCAGGTTTCTTATGCGTAAGCTTAGCTTAATGAAGACTTTTTACGAAAATAGTTACCCTTTTATTGAAAAGAAAACGCATTCTATGCAAGTCTTCTATTCAATAAAATTAAATTCAGTAAAAGTTTTATAATATTATATTTTTTAAGCCAATAACTCCAATATGAGAAATGTAACATTATTCCATTATAAAATGCTTTTTTTTTATCAAAGTTAAGATTATTTAGCCTTCTTATAATAAATTTGGTGAGTTGAATGCAGAGGCGGAGGGAGGGGGTGGGGCACGTTTCCCACCGGAACCACCCTTACCCTCCGTCGGTTATTACTGAAGTTAGAGTTTGTACTCCACCCACCGAAAGAGAGCTCTGCAACTGATAATTTGAGGATGAGAAAGATGACTTCCTGATTTAATTGAAGAACTCACCATAAACGGTGTTGTTTGGCATTAACTTATTTAACCAAAATTGTTTAACCCACTTCTCATCCTCTGCATATCGTCTACCACTTTGACTATTTTAATGCAATTCACAACCTTTCTCTTCTTTTTTTTTATTAAAATTGGGTCCTATGTTCCTTTTCTAGTCTTATTTTGTCCGCCCCTCTTCTTTCAGGTTAAAATTTTTTTTTCTGAAAAATCTCCGGAGGAACATTGTGTTCCTTCTTCGAAAAAAAATTGGGAATAGTGAAAATTTCGAGGGGGACATCCTAACTAAGTTGATGCGTTCGTTTGTCTACAAAATACCTAATCCTCTTTTCATTATATTATAAATTCTCCAGAGGAGAACCAATGTTATGTACAATCTAGCAAAAGGTTTGAGTTAAGGAAAAATCATCCCCTCCAAACAGTAACGTTTTACTATTACAAAAAAAAACGACAATGATAAAAACTCACTAAAACTAAATCTTCCTCCCTTTGAAGCTCTTCGAAGATCATTTTATTCCTTCTTCTCCAGATGTTCCATGCTATGATGAACCACCATGAAGTAGCAAACTCCCCGTCTTGGTCTTGCCCAGAAGAGAGAACGCCACCACTCCAGAAATGCATAAGCCGAGTTCGTCATCGTTATCACGACTCCCATCAATCGGAATAGATCACCCCAAATGATACGTGTCCTTGGGCAATGAAATAAAACGTGCTCCATAGATTCGACACCATCACAAAAAGGACATAATTGATTATCAATACATCCTCTTTGATATAAAAATTTATTCGATGGAAGCCTAAGATGGAAGACAAGCCACCCAAAGAATTTAATCTTTGGTACAATAGAAGCCCCCCATATGATATCAAAATCTACCAGACCAATTGTTGCCCGTGATCTATAAAGCTCGAGAAAAATCCCTTGGCCGAGAACACCCGTGCCTCTCCTCCAATCTAACTAAACACGTCTGTATCATCACCAAACAGCAGCCCCAATAATATAATCCATTCCTGAAGATGTAAGCATCTCTCACGACTCGACAACCTAAGGTTTCGTTTCCAAAATGGCCTAGCGAAAGGGGCTGCACTAAACACGGCAAAACAGCCCTCTACTATCGAGGAATCCTTTCGATTACAAAGTGCAAATAAATCCAAGAACTTCGTAGCCAAAGAAATTTCTGCCGTCCGCCTCACGTTCCATTATGCACTGTCACTCTAATATTAGAATTGAAATATAATTTTGGGGATTGAAATATAATTGCATTTTTTGTAATGGAATAAAATTAAAATAATTTCTTTTTGTAGTAATATTGTTAGTTTGTTAGTGAATTTAGCGCTAATTATCATTGAATATTAAGTTTGATAATTTTGAAATTAGGTTAAATGTTAAGGTTTAATAAAATTAATTTTTTACATAATATAATTGAATTACAGTAACAATATAT
>CATIWQ010346022.1:0-11584 GCA_949673415.1 Euphorbia schlechtendalii | reverse complement strand
AAGGGGAGCCGAAATCTTGCGAGTAGTGATCGTACAAGAACTTAATGGACGCCACCAATGGATCGTTATCTTATAGACTTATTATTAGACCAGGTTCATAAAGGAAATAAACTCGGCCAGACATTCATAAGCCAGGCTTGGATTCACATGGCTGCATTGTTCAATCTCAAGTTCCAATCTAGCTGGAAAGAGGATGTACAGTGACATAAAGGATCTTCTAGAACATGACGGGTTTTCGTGGGATGAAACATGAGAAATGATAACAGCTGAAGACCATGTTTGGGATGTTCATACAAAGGTAAAAATTCCTGTTTCGTTTTTCGATAAGGTAATTTTGTATTTGTCGAAGTTATGTTATCGTGTTATGAATGCAGGTTCATCCTACTGCTCGGTCATATAGAGTTAAAACCGTTCCAAGCTATCAGAAATTGTGTGTTATATTTGGACTAGAAAATGCCAGCGAAAGATAAGAGTCATTTGTCTCAAATCGAAGACCCTAACAATGAAATGCCTATTCTAGTTATGGGTAAGCATTTCCCGATTTTTGCTTTGATTCATGGAAATTCTCTAGGAAAATTTGTATTAGTTGTTATATTTTTTTGTTTAGGCTAAATGAATCATAATTTCCTCCAACTTGTCCCATTTAGCCTACTGCCCTTGAACTTAGAAAAGATCCTCGTAGCTCCCTCCCCCACCCCCCTAAATACCACGTGTTAGCTTCTGGTTGGTTTGATTTTTCAAAGATGTCATTTTTATGATTTTTTCTCTCTCCTATTAAAAGAAAAGACGATACGTGACGTTCAGGGAACTACCTGGTGCACATTTTCAAAGTTGAATGAGCTATGAGTTCATTTTCAAAGTCATGGGGGTAAGAGGTGAAAATAATACAAGTTGGGGGAGCTAGTGATGCATTTAGCCTGCCATTTATTTTGTTCCAGAGACATTTTTGTCCGTGATTCTCTTGTATGTATGTGAATCAAATTTTCGTTGCAGGTGAGTCTAGTATGGATCCTTTGATGATAGATTGGCAACCTTCGATGGATCGATATTTTGTTGACCTTATGTTAGAGCATGTACATGGAGGAAATAAGATTGATCACACATTCAACGATCAAGCATGGTCACACATGGTTGAATCGTTCAGTATGAAATTTGGACTTCTATGCGACAGATACATTTTAGAAAACCGTTATGTAAATTTGATGAAAGAGTGCGATAATGTCAGTAATCTTCTAAGTCACGGTGGTTTTGTTTGGGACTCGACTCATAAAATGGTAACTGCTGATGAAGCTGTCTGGGAAGCTTATATTCAGGTACATCCCTCACTCTTGTTTTCGCTATCCTTGGTGTTTAATCTCGTCTCGAAAACCATAATTGTTACGGGCGCAAGGCGCATTGAGGCGCCAGGGGGTCAGGCGCGCCGAGGCGCATACAAAAAATTACAGTAAATTTTATTTGCTACCATTAACCAACCTAAAATGAAATAGATATTGCCTCTTCATTCTTATTTTTCGTTCTTTCTTTACTAATATCTTATAATGGTCAATATGATACATGTAAAAAAATTTCATATTGAACGGGCTCATTCAATAAGGTACTAGTTTTCATGTGATCCTTCAATTAATTATACAAAAATAAGCACTTGGAAACCGTTCATGTGATAGGGCTTGACCTTCCGAGCATTTATCTCTACGCTTCTATCAACTCCTCCAGCCCCCTCTTCCGACTTGTTCATCTGAAAAGTCTTGACCTTTCTTATAACAATGTCAATTTTTCTAAAATTCCTGGTGGCTTTAGAAACTTGCTAGATCTGACATATTTAAATCTCAACTCCTTAAATTTCATTGGCCAAATTCCATCAGAAATATTGGAACTTTCTAACCTGGTTTCTCTTGATCTCTCGTGGAACTCATTGATTCTCCAAAATCCTAGTCTCAAAGATGTGGTTGAAACATTCGCCAACTAGGCTAATCTTCACTTATCAGGAGTTGCCCTTTTTTCTCGTGTGCCTCAAAGCTTGGATAAACACAATGCCAAAATCGAGGAGGTGATGCTCGAACCAAAAGACTATTGAAATTTAAACAATTCCAATTGAAACACATGATAAAGAATTATGCCCAAATACTAAAACAACCCAAACTGTAGAAATAAAGACCCAAAATGGATGCAACAAACATCCCAAATACAAAAACAACGCTACAATCAAAGAACAACACCCGTGAACAGTGATGATGAATAGTAAAAAAAGAGAGGAAGGACATTAGCACTTCAGAACCCTAAAAGAACTGGAAGAGAAGCACACAAAAAGGAAGAGAAATAAACCAAAAGAAAGAGAGATACGCCAAAAAGAAGAGAAGCATAGAAATTCTATTTTATGGTGAACAGAATCAGAGCGGAGAAAACCAAACCAAGAGAAATATGACTTTGATACCATGTAGAGAATCCGTGGATTGAGAGAGTGTTGGGCTCGATAGCTTGAGTGAGCATACAAGTGGGGTTGAGCCCATCTAACACAAAATCAATTGACTCGTATTAAGGCCAATCTACTCCACTTATGTATCACTCAATATTCTTATTTATTTCCAAAATAAAATAAACCACATTTCCAGCAAGGAGCTTGCATGAAGTCTAACTATAGTAGGAAATATCCAAAATCTACAAAACTTCTAGCAATAAAATCCTAAATAGCATTAAACACAACAACAATTAAACAAGATGCCTCCAAACAAACATTAAAATATGAGTTCTGATGTTACTACCACCCTAAACTTCAAAAGTCTCAATATTTGTTGAATTAAAATTACAATTTTCAGATATGTTGGCTTGCTTTTTTTGCTACTTCGCTTAATTTCATAGTTTAGCACTATGAACTGCTAGTGATTGTTATAAATCATACTTAGGGGTTCTAGTTTCTCTTTTTCCTTGTGCTATCTTTTTTGTTATGCAATTATTGTCATTAAATTCTTAATTTCTTATGTTATTTCAACATATTTTATTTACATCAACACCATAATATTAACCAATGCACGTGGTTCTTCAATTGATCTAGAACTAATTTGGCGTATTGAGAATTGAAATTTATTTGTGATTTCATTGATTTTAACATTAACTCCATTATAGATTTTTGAAATTGAGTTATATTAAATTTCAAAGTATATGTTTGTACAATTATGTTTTTTTATATCAAGTAGTGCTTCACTTAGCTCAGGCGAGCGTCTATGGTGGCGCCTCGAGCAGTTTGGTGCCGTAGCACCTCAAAGGTACCTAGCGCTTTTAATAGCATTGGTTGAATAATATATGTGATTTTGTTATTGATTGGAAAGCTCAATCGTATGAATTTGGTTTATCTAACCAATTAAATAGTTACTTCACTGGCCCTAATCTTATTCAAAAAACTAGCCACGAAGTTTGTATTCTTGTTTATATTTGAAAAGTCTACTTATACCGATTAAATTGGATGCTTAACTGTTTAGGTGCACTAGACCAATAGAACGTTAATTGCTTCCTTCAAAGGTCACATGTCTTTCTCCATAATCAAAACCTAACGAATGCCAATTGCTTCCTTCCAAGGTCAGTCATTAAATTGTACTAATGTGTATAATTGAAAAGTCTGCAGAAAATGATTGATTTTATAAATCGAGTTAATTTTCATGTTGGATTATTTTCTATAAAAAGACTAGATCTTCTCATGTCTTTGCATTCCAGAGATGATGACTACATTCTCTCTCTAATCTATTAATGCATTCTCTTGTTTTCCTCTCATTTTCCGTTCTACTCGTCCATCACTCTTTTGCCTTGCCTCATTTCTGAACTTAAGAAACAATAGTCTCTCAGGATCAATCCCTAACAAATTTACTAGTAGTTGTAAATTAAAGAAGATGGATTACAGTCAAAACAAATTTGAGGATAAGTTGCCTCATTCATTAGCCAAATGTTCCGAGCTAGAGATCCTTACTCTTAATGAAAATAGGATGAATGATGTCTTCCCTTCTTGGTTGGGTTTTCTTCCTAATCTTAGGGTTTTGTCATTGAAATCTAATCAATTCCATGGTGCATTAGGTCAACCGTTAACAAAATTCAAGTTTGGCCGCCTACAAATCATTGACCTTTCGTGCAATAATTTTAGAGGAAAATTGCCACTCGAGTACTTCCAAAATTGGGTTTCCATGAAAAATGTTGATAAGGACCACCTAGCCTATATGCAAGCTAAAACTATTATGGAGGTACCTGGCTACACATTGGTTGATAACTTTACCTACTCTATTAGCATAGTGAACAAAGGCACTGAGAGAGCATACGATCGAATCGTTGAATTCTTTGTGGATGTTGATCTATCAAGTAACAGCTTTGAAGATGAAATTCCAGAAGTAATTGGAACTTTAAGAGCACTCCAATCACTCAACCTCTCTAATAACATGCTAACCGGCCATATTCCATCATCCTTGGGGAATTTAACAATGCTTGAAGCTTTGGACCTTTCCCGAAATGGCTTATCTGGACAGATCCCAGTACAACTCTCATCAAGTACCTTCATTTTTTTTAATAAGATTAGGGTAAGGAAGAAAGAAGCGAGGGTGATATTAGTCCCTCAGTGAAAGTGCAACTTACGACCCACACCCGAAGGCAGGCCAAGGAGCTAACACCATGGGGGGACTAAAGTTCTATTAAAATGAAAAGAAAAAAGAAAAGAACAAAGTGTCACAAAACGAAACTAGTGGTCGGTCTTTACAAATAAAGAAGCCCCCACTAAAACAAGCAAAAACCACTAAACTAGTTGAATCTATAGTTAACTCTATTCATTCTATCATGAAAAAAGAATGGCAAACAGAAATCCGAAACAAAGTCCCAAGTCTCGGTGGACTCCATGATTCTACCGTAGATCACTAGAGCATCTGCAATGGGATTCCCTTCTCTATATATGTGCGTTGCAACGAGTGTAATATTCTTCATCTTGGTGAGACAATCATTCCAGGCTGGCCGAACAAGCCAAGGAACATCGATACGCTTATTGCGGAGCAATAAAACAACATACGTCGAATCACTTTCGAGCTAAACATAGTGCCAACCCTTATCATTAGCAAAATTAATAAAATAAATTGCAGCCCTTAACTCAGCGATAAAGGAGTGAGAGATGCCTATTAAGAACGCAAAACAATGAAGCACATCACCATTATCGTTTCTAAAAATGCCACCGCACCCGATTCACATGGTGCTCCCATTGATGAAGCGTTTTTGTTAACTTTAACCCAATCCTTCGGGGGGGCTGACCAGCGAAAAGGAATGACCTTGGGAGCCCTGCTGTAAGGGGGCTGAATCGAGAGAGATCGCAAAATATTTACTTCTACCGTTGAGTTCCACACGGTACCACTTCCAAGTTTATCCGTTCGGTGTAAAATAGCCCAAAGCATATGTAAAGTGTGATGAATATTGGGCTGCATATTGTCAAAAATACATCTATTCCATACGTGCCACAATATCCAAATGATGGTTGTAATTCCCGCATTCCATAGCACTTGTATTTGGCTGCTGAAATGATGCATCCTTGTCGAATCAATTACATCCACCAGCCTCCCATTCAAGTTTATTGTTCTTCCAAAAAAAGAACTCAATGTGTTCCAACATTGTCTCGCAAAATAGCAAGAGACAAAAAGGTGATCAAGCGTTTCATTATTACAAGAACAAAGTGTACAAATTGAAACCGTATTCATACCTTTCCTTTGAAGAACTTCATGCATTGAAATGTTTCCAAAAACAGCCTTCCAACCTACTAAAGAATGAGATGGTGCAATTGTTTTGTGCCAAAGCTTTTAGTAACGAATATTTTGTTGCTCCTCTGATTGAAGCCAACGGTAAAACACTTTAACCGTGAAAGACCCATTAAAATCTGTCATCCAAATCGTCTTATCTTTGCTGTCCAGCCGTTGAAGAATGCATTGAGAATGAATAATTTCAAAAACTGACCGAATAGATTTCCAAATGCTTGAATTATGTATGTGTCGTCGCTGTTGAGAGTTGGGAAGGAAACGCGATCTTAGCAGCCTTGTTGCCTTCGTTTTGGACTCTATCAAACCCCAAGAAAGTTTATCCAACACAGAAATATTCAAATCTTCAACCGATTTTAAACCCAGACCTCCACAACTAGTTGGCTACTTGCATTTAAGCCATGGGGTTGTCACCATTTTTCTCTTGTCAATTGAACCCGTCCAAATAAAATTCCTCGCTGCCTTTTCCCACCAATTTAATAAATTTTTAGGCTATTTATAAATCATGAAGGAGTGAAGCAATGAGCTGTTAATAACCGTTTGAACAAGAATAATTCTTCCCGACATCGATAACGCACTCCCCATCCATCTAGCAAATTTCAACATATTTTGTCAAAAATTCTGCAAAGATTAGCAGCTCTTGGTGCTCCTCGAAATAGGACACCCAAATAATTAAAAGGAAGCTTGCCAATTCGAATTCCCGTGATGTTATCCAGCCTTGATGCCCTCGTTGTGCTCACCGATTCTCCAAAATAGATGTAAGACTTGCTCCAATTAACACGCTGCCCCGAGATGCTACCATATCGATCAAAAACCTCTTTTACCATTCCCATATTTTCTACCGTTGCTGCTCCAAAAAGAAGAATGTCATCCGCATATAGCATATGAGAAGAAAAAAAATCTGCAGTGGTGTATCTCATTTGTTTCAACTTACCACATTGAACCATTATCGTAATAAATCGGCTCAGAAAATCCTCCGCTAATCCGAATAAAATTGGGAACAGCGGATCCCCTTGTCGCACCCCGCCGGAGCATTTAAAAAAACTTCTTGGACCCATAGGCGTTAAAATGGAGATGCGGGAAGATTGAAGAATGCTTTCAATCCAACCAACAAAAACATGCGAGAACCCAAACGACCGAAGAATCGATCTCAAGAAGTCCCAATCAAGTGTGTCAAAAGCTTTACGGATGTCAATCTTCATAGCAAGGTTTCCCCCGAAGCATTTCTTATTTAGAAGATTAACGCCTTCGGATGCAACAGCGTTACATTCATGAATGCTTCTTCCTTTAATAAATTCATATTGATTATCGGAGACAAATGCGGGCAGCAATCATACTCAACCTTTCCGCCAGTATTTTTGTAATAATCTTGAAAGTGAAGTTACTCATAACAATTGGACAGAAATCCTCAGCATGGACAACCCCTTCTTTCTTCGGTAGCAGCATCATTAAATTGGAATTTAACCTCGGAAGCATAAAACCCGTGTCAAAAAAATGATGGACCACTCTAATAACATCCTGGCCAATAATATCCCAAGCAAACCTGAAGAAAGAACCAGTGAAACCATCCGAACCAGGCGCACTATTTTCATCCAAATCCCACACTGTCTTCTTGATTAACTCAGAGGATGGACGAGCGGTGCGAGCGTCGTTCTCTTCCAAGGTAACCGAAAGTGGAATAATCGAATCAATCAAGTGGTTATCCACTTCAACTATGTTATCTTTGCTGAAAATCTGCTCGTAATACTCAGTCATATGGGCTGCAATTTTATCAACATCAGTTGTTAGATTACCGTCAATCATCAAAGAGTGAACACCCCCTTTAGGTTTTTTGTAATTCGCCATTCTATGAAAAAATTTCATGTTCCGATCTCCTTCTTTCAACCATCGTATGCCACTCCGTTCCTTTAAATAAATCTCTTTACGTCGCAAGTGGAGACCTAAACATTCATGGGCTCCCGTTTCTGCAGTGATTAAATCAATAGTCTGTCCGTTAGTTGCAACCAGCCCCTGAATAAGCCCCATATCAGCTTCAACCCTCCGAATATTATCATCAAGATTACCAAAGATTTCCTTATTCCATCGGCGAAGAATCGGACGCAAAGTTTTCAGCTTCAATATTAACAATTGATTAGGGGGCAATGAAGGAAAAACCGAGTTCCAATGATCCTCAATAAGCTTCCTAAAACCATCATGAGTTAACCACATTGATTGAAAATGAAATCTTGAAATATTTGTTGCATTTGAACGGCACTCAAATAAAATTGGGTGATGGTCGGAATATTGTCTAGCAAGAACCGAACAATGGAAAAATAAGTAAGTTGCAGCGAAATTCGAACTTACCAACGCCCTATCCAACTTGCAATCCACTCTTGCCGCTCCTTCTCTTGCATTGAACCAAGTATAAACCGGACCAGATCTGCCAACATCCATAAGTTCAGCCGTGTTTATACAACCCCTAAAATCCCCACAAGACCCCGCATTTAGACGATTACCTTTCTTTTCATGAGCTCCAAACACCGCATTGAAATCCCCCATCCAAACCCAATCTTTATCCAAAGTTTCTATCGTAATAACTTCATAAAGCTCTTGACGCTTCCTCCTATTCACACTTCCATACACAAAACCGACATTTAGCCCCGAATTACCGAAATAAATCGTAAAAACTTGATCCATTATACAAGAGATGTTCAGCTCCATTCCAAGTGAATTTGACTTGAAAACCCAAATGGTCGAAGGAGATTTATCATTCATGCCAATTAACTCAAAACCAATTTTCCTCCAATAGGAGAACTTTACTTTATCAAAACTAACCATTGGCTCCGCCAAACAAAGAAGAGCAGGCCTATATTCAGAAACTAGAGCAGAGACAGTTTTGGTTTTCCTTGTTTCCGAATCCCCTGCAATTCCAATATAGAGCAATCATTGGGAGGTGACTGAATTTCGTCGCAAAATAAGTGACTTCGTTCTCGATTTCTTGCTCCTTCCTTTAATCATTTGCCAATCTGAATTATCCTCCTTTTCAGCTATATCAGCCCACGATTCCTTACCATCATCCACACCTTTTTCGTCTATCAAATGAACCTCCAAATTAATTCCATCCAAATCAGTAATATTTTGATGAGTCATAGTTAAATTCCCATGCTCAATCCCGCTTTCAACATCATGCATTACTAATGATTTAATCAAACCATTCTCAACATTCCCGCCCTCTCCAATAGAGTCATTGTCCTCCTCCCCCTCAAAAGAAACTGATTCATTCAGATCGCTATCCATATCAACCAAAGGTGATTTCCCTAAAGGTGTAATGCTTTTATGAATTTGTTTAAAGATAGTTGTCACTGGAATTTCTGCATTACTTCTTTCTAACAAACTTTTCTGACTTTGCTTGCTTCTTGTAAACAACTTGCTACTTTCTGGGTTAATCGTAAAAACATCACCATCAACTCTCTCAGCCTGATGTAAGTTTTTGTTACCACTGCCCAGTTTTTTAATATCCCTTTCCACTAATGATTACTTTCCAATGCTAGTGTCTTTTGATCGAACACCTGCACTATTCCGTCTACAATGGACAGCCTCATGACCAATAGAAGAGCAAATTGAACACAAAGCAGGAACGTTCTCATATTCAATGTTAATCCAAAACTTATCCACATCCGTATCCACTCTAATATGATCTTTAAGTGGATTCTTGAGGTCCAAGTCCCCTAAAATTCTAGCATAGTGACCTAGTTCTCCATCAATAGTATTATCATCAAATCGTAAAGGAACTCCAATCCCTCCAGTAATATTGGCCAAAATACGACGATCCCAAAATTCCCATGGTAATCCATACAAATGAATCCATGCTTAGCATGTTGTCTGCTTGTGAATATTTGGATCAAACCCAGGAGTCCATGGAAGAAACCTCATGGTCCCAGGATTAAGATTCATGCTGCCCCTATTCCAAACTTTCTGAATCGCATCTTCCGTAGTCATCACGATGTGATAAAAGCCCCTTCCTATCGAAACTAGCTTCCAATCCATCAACCTTCCCCAAGTTGAATTCAATTTAGCTTTTAAATCCCCATGCTTCCAGGGCTGCTCCCCTTTAGAATAGGTAATACATCCGATAATCGAGAATTGGCACGCCTTAAGCCTTTCCTCATAGATTCGTTGATGTATACAAATAGCTTTATAGCCGCTGCCAACATCCTGAATCACACCCGACTCCTGGAAAGTTGTAGGAGTGGTTTTTGCACTTGTGACCTGCGCATAAGAGGGTTGTGATGGCTGCTTGTGGGCAGCAGTAGGTTTCGTGGTGACTGATTCCTTCTGGTGTCGTTTCGGAGAAGAAAACTGTTGATCAAAGAGATCAGCAAAAAAAGCCGCATTAGAATATCCAGAATCCATGGTATTACGTTCAAGAAACCCTAAAGAAGATCAAGGTAAAAGAACCCTATGAAAGCACGCAAAAGAATCCAAGAGAACTGAAACAAGAAGAAAGAACAGAAGGAAAACGTAGGGATCTACGAAACAAGAATCAAAAACAGAATTCTTGAAATGTTGAGAAAACTGAAAACCCTAGCAGAGCTCATATTTTTCCCAGCTCCCATTGTTAAAATCAGTTTCACTATTGTTTTCCATCAAGTACCTTCATTGCAGTCTTCAATGTCTCTCACAACAGACTCATAGGACCAATTCCATGAGGAAACCAATTTGACACATTTGATAACACTTCATTTTCAGCAAATCCCGGGCTTTGTGGAGAAATATTGTCAAAAAAATGTGGGCAAGCTGAAGACTTGCCCATACCACCTTCAGAAAATAATGAAGAGGATGAAGATTCTCCATTTGAACTAAACTGGCAAATTGTGTTGATTGGGTGTGGCACTGGATTAGTGATCGGAGTAGCTTTTGGTTTCGCTTTTGAAACTCGGAAGTATGAATGGCTCATCAAGAAGAAGTTTGCAAAGCTAATGTGATACATCAAATATAGTAAAAAAATTTTGGCTGTTTCATTGTTCTAACTAACTAAACAATTAAAATGTACTCTTAATTTATTTTGTTTTTTATTAATTATTACATGTTTGTTTGTATGAATGTGTAAATTCGTTTAACACCCTTTATTTTGGTCTCACATTTAAACTTTTTTTAATGTCAAGCTTCTACAGCAGGGCCTTAATTTAACCACTCGATATGCAATGTAATATCATCCAAGGCTTGACCCTTCATTTGAAGATGAATTAAGATTCATCATCGGAACTTAACTGGGGAGACTGCGTTGACTGCTTTTGGTTGCATTATGGCTGGAAATACTCTCAGAAGTACCAATGGGTTGTGTAGAGGAAGAAGATTGCAAGGAATCATGGAAGGCGGAGAAATCAATAGAAAAATGAATTCTAAATTGAATTTCAAATCTTAGCTTAATATTTAATAATTTAAAGTCAAATTTGGGATATATATTTTCTCAAGTACTACATTTTATTCATTGATTGAAGAGTTGTTCTCCTTCATAAACTTTATCTTGAATAGAGATTAAGGTCTATCATTTATCTCCAAGTAAAAGGTTAAGGATAAGATCAAAAGAGGAGCAAGTATAATAAAAGACTAAGAGCAATGGATTCAGCCATGTGGCTATAAATATAGGCCGGATCCCATGAGAAGAAAGAGTCGGAATTCGAAGTTAGATTGTAGTAAGTTTTCTTAGTCTAGTTGTAATCCGAATCCAAATTAG
The DNA here is from genome assembly GCA_949673415.1 of Euphorbia schlechtendalii. Classification (NCBI taxonomy): domain Eukaryota; kingdom Viridiplantae; phylum Streptophyta; class Magnoliopsida; order Malpighiales; family Euphorbiaceae; genus Euphorbia; species Euphorbia schlechtendalii. The sequence continues at coordinate 106 of CATIWQ010346022.1, read as the reverse complement.
TTTAGAATTATATTATTTTCTGTTTTCAAACTCTTTAGTTTTAATTTGCTTCCAATTTAATCATGTTTTGCTTTTAAGTTTACTCCAGAATTGCAAATAGTTTTTA
>CATIWQ010346017.1:0-17824 GCA_949673415.1 Euphorbia schlechtendalii | reverse complement strand
TGGAGCCCTATTTATAGAGTTCGAAGGGTTGCGTCCATCCATACGAAGAGTTGTGTCCATTGGCGAAAGATTGCATCACTTCATTGTGATTGGTTGAGAAGCTTTAATATTATCCACAATGGATAGCCTCCTTCATGATTGGTTGACTTCTGATAAGTGTCTTTTTGTTGGGTAGTTAATGGCGGTTGATCATTCTTATCTGGAAGTTGAAAGAAGATAAGAGTTGACCAAAAACTGTTCAAGTCGTGACCGCGAGGTTCATGTCATGACCGTGAGCTTTTGATTGGTAACTTTCTCTTTTGAAGAATACCAAGTCGCGACCGCGAATGGTTGTCACGACCATGAATTGCATTTTTCTTCAGAATTCTTCTTGTAACTTCACCGATCTTTGACAGCTTCGATCCTGAGCCAAATCTTTAAGTTCTACGCATCTTTTTACACCTTTTTCACTCTTTTTTCATAGAATTCCACTTTAGATAATTTTACTCCCAAGATTTTCGTAGTATCTGCATTTGCATAAAAAACAACTACATACCACGTGAAATCTTTTATTTTAAGTATAAAAATGACTTAAACTATAGTGTTTAGTGTATAATATTATAATGATAATAAGTGTAATTATACACTTATCACTGACATATTCACCAAACATTTCCTAAGGAATAATTCAATATTCTAAGGCATCTTATTGGTATGGCGAACACAATGTGAGAATGAAAAATCAAGAAATTTTGGCTAAGTGTTGAAAAGTAAGCCTTAACTCAGCCAAGTGAGAAGACACATGTCTAACAATATTTGTATTTTAAAGTGATAGCATGAGATTTAGATTCGTGGTTAAACTCAAAAGTCCATGATTTGAAAAGACGTGCTTTTAAATTAGAACCATTTTTTTTTTTGCAAAACTCACCATTTTACTAAGGCAGTTGTTTATGTGTTCATCTCAGTGTTAATTTCTATCTATCTCTATGTAAGCTCCGTGTATCTTAACAAGTGGAAGAAGTCTATAAAAGCTGAAGGAGTTGAAGAGATAAGTTAGTTGCTTTATTAATTTCTATTAGATTTTCAGAGCAAAGAACCTTAAATTTCACATCATCTCTCTAATCCCTTTCTTCTTTCACTAAAATGGCGATCACCAAGACTACCTTCAGACTTCATTCCGCTTCTAAGAGGAGCATCATTGTGAATGCTGAGAGAAAGAACGGGAAGATTACTTTACCAGAAGGCACCCTCTTCACCAAAGTAGAATGGAAATCCAACCTGGATTTTGGCCTTGTATATGGAGTGGATTTATAAAAGTCTTCTGAGGAATCGCACCATGCATCGTATCTCAAGCAGCAGAATTTGAGTCAGTTTCTACAATTGGAAAGTCCAGCCATTGCAGGCCTCATTAGGGCATTCTACTCAAATCTCTGCACCATTTAGGGCTTCAATGATATCCTGATGGTTGAAATTGATGGGAACTCCCATCTTATATGCTCAAGGCTAGTTGCAAGCACCCTCAAAATTCCTCACAAAGGCACTGTACTGAGAAGAACTGGCAATGAGGATGCCATCATCATTCTTAAAGATTGGGAACTCCCAGCCAACTATGTCTCAAGGTAGATAGTTGCATCAGGAATGAGCTGGATAACAAGAGCTTACCATGAAATGGTGGTAAAGCTGCTGTTACCCAAGACAGGGTCCGTTACTAGCTACACCTACTTTGAAAGGTGTGTGGTCTACCATATGGTAGAGGGTAAAAGGCTAAACTGGGTAGTGGTGATTCTTTAACTTATGACCAAGCTGACTACCGTCTATCATTATAGTTACCTCATAACCACTTTAATGAAGGCAGTGAAAGTTAATGTAGCCTTGTATCTTAGAGGGCCAAGTGATACAGTAGTTCCTGTAAAGAAGACTTTAAAATTACAGCACTTCGCCATACTGTATCATGACCAAGTGCATACTAGGTACAACAAAGCACGAGAGAAGAGAAAACTTAAGCGTGTACCGATAGTATTACCCTCGGATGTGCCTAAAGAGTAGGACGATGGCTTTATGTTGGATTTTAAGGGAGGTAGCGAGGACATTAGTGATAATGTTCCTCTATCAGCTAAGTTAGAGTAAGTCTCATCCACTGCAACTTCACATAAGCTTAAAGCTGCATCTTTAAATGCAAGAAAGAAGAGCCTTTTAAAAACAAGGGCAGGAAATGTGCCTGCCCAGCCCCCAGCAAGGAAAAGAAGATAAATGAAAGCCATGACTCACACTCAAAGGGAAGTTGAGGTGAAGCAGCAGGCTGAAGAATAGGAAGATGCTGTGGAGGCAGAGGAGACCCTATGCTAAAGAAAGCGCAAATTGGTTATTTCAGAAGAAACTAAGGAGCAGGGTGACTCCAAGAAGAGCAAGGAAGAGGACTTTGAAACCATAAGTCCTGGCATTGTGGCCCATGTAGAAGAAATTATCACTAAGATTAAAGGGACTCAAAGCAAGAGCTCTGCCATTAATAGACCTTTACAGAAAAGTGTACAAGTTATGAGCAGCAATGAGGATGTTGGAGCAACCATTGTCCTTAATCAGGAAGATTCTAATCTTCTTGATCCCAACATCCCCACACCCAACTTCACTTAGTCTGAAGAACTTCCTACTTAGGTTGATGTACCTCAAGCTGATCCATCCTTGGATCAAATAGCTAACCTAGAGGTACTCTTAAATCCTATGCTTCTTTCTTCTATAAATCCTATTCCTTCTTCTCCTGTACATTCCTTAGTTTCTACTCCTGTAGATTCTGAAATTCCATCTTCTCCTGTAAATCCTCAATCTAACACTTCTCATACTGTAAATTCTCCAATAAATATTCCTTCTGCCTCTAACAATACCCAAGATTCTTTCTTTCCACATTCTTCTCCTTCCCATACTCAAACACAAACCCAAAATCAAATAATTCCCTCCCTTGTAAAATCTAAACCAATTCCCACTTCTTCAAATATACAAACTTCTTCAAACCCATCCTCAACCCCTCTAATCCCTCTAATTAGAGAAGTTCCTAATGCTGAGAACTCCACTCAGCAAGGAAATGAAAGTGGTACTAGTATTGAGGTAAATTTTATATCTAGTGAAGTACCTGAACCCAGCAGCAAGCCAGTCCAAGAGGACATGGCTGATTCATCAATCTTGGCTCAAATAAGGGAGTTAGAAAAGAAGAAATTCCCCACTCTTAAGTTTGACACTGAGTTAGATGAGGTAGTTAGCAAACTACTACTAACCCAGGAATTGACGAACTTATCATCCAAGCCTAAGGCTAAACTCCTTGAGATCGATTAACACACAAGCTTGCCCTCTGAATCACTCTACTTCGAGGAGTTCAAGAAAATTCAAGCCAGCCTATTTGTCATTCAAAATCACATAGCAAAAGAGAGTGCCAAAAGCATGGTTGATAAGATGGCTTTGATCCTAGCTGGCTTATCAGATTCTGCAACCCATGCAACCCATTTTAGCGCAGTTGTAACATTTATTCCCACATCTACTGCACTCACTAATGTGGTTGCAGGAAAGATAAAGGGTAGTGTAGACGCTGCTATTGAGCAGCTAAGTAGTTTGATCTCCATAATGGAAACTCAAACTATATAGTTCCATAAGTTAGCGAAGAACAAGTCAAGATTAAGAAGAGCACCGATAGATAGGAAAATTGATAATATGCTCAAAGAGTTGGAGACCACCAAGGATATAGGGCACAATATTATGAAGGTGCTCGAGTCAATACCCAGGTTCATCATGAACCAAGATTTAAAGATTGATCAAGTTCTAAAGACTATCAATGAGGTATCCCAAAAAGTTGATAAGAAGCCTGTGCTGAATATTGATTCTCAACCACCAAACTGGGCAATGTTTGCCAGGAGATCAATAACAACATAGATGATAAGGTATCAAAGGGAAAAAAGTTCATCTTGGAGGCTATGACAGCGTGTGACAACTGGAGTATATGATGCTAAGGATATAGATTACATTACAAAGTGCATGTCTTCTATCTACCCAAGGATCCTAGACATGGAAGTAAAGTTGAAGATTGCTTTCATATTTCAAAGCTCTATTGCAGTGCTTTCAACAGTTTGCAAGCCAAGGATTTGATCAAATAGCTCACCTCTCTAGATGCCATCATCTCTCCTTAATGAACTGAATGATCAAGATTTTCTAACCAACAAGGGTAAAGAGATGTTGGAACAGGAGATTTTCCGGCAAATAATTGGAAGGTAAGAGGACTTTTAGTCTGTTTTGGACTCCTTTAATGTTTTCCTTCAATAAATTATACAAGGACAGATATCAAAGGTTGAGAAGGTAGCTGAAGAGGCTCTCAGGAATGCTAATCTCAACAAGGATCTCTTCCTAAGCGGCCTCAGTATCCGCCTAATACTCCTCATCATCAATAACCTCAACAGCAAAAGGACTCAAATCCAACCTCTGATCAAGATAAGAATCATCTTGGACAATCTTCAAGATCTCGCAAATATGCCAAAGTATCTAATGTATCTAGAATAGGCAAATACTGTAATAGGACTATAACTGTAATCTTAGCTCAGGACACTTTTTGTGCACTGACTAAGTACTTTATCATCAATAAAAATTACAAATTTTTTACCTCATCAAGTTAAGAACTTCTTAACTTCTATATTGTTGTGTATATGTTATCTCTGTTGTCTATTGAATACCTAATGTAGGATTACATATGTTGAGACCAAATCAAAAGAAAAGCTGAAGTAAGACAAAGTCCCAAAATGAAGAAAATTCCTCTAAGTATGAGGGAGTTGTATTTGACTGAAGAAAATCCACTCGATATGGGGGAGTCCGCTCTGACTAAGTAATTCATTCAGCATGGGGGAGTCTTACATCTCTTTCCAGGTATTTCAATATCTTTAAACTATTTATTCAATTAGTCTCTTCTACTACTATGAGCACGGGATTTTGTACCAGCTCGCGAATTCGATGATGACGGCTTTTCGGGATTTTTATCCTTGAATCACATAATTTTTTACCATCCGATGATCTTCAAATTAGAGCTCTCCTCGTAAAAAAATAAATATTTCAGACCCAAAATAAATATTTAGGACAATAAAAAAAATATTTAAAAGCCTTAAGTGAAAACCTAAAAGTTTAAAATATTTTTAAGGACCTAAATAAATGTTTAAAGATTCAGAATAATTTAATTAAATCATTTTTAAAAAAAATATTTTATATATATATATATATATATATATATATATATATATATATATATATATTAAAAAAAGAATAAAAATAATGGTATTTGAATAGTAATACAATATGGTCCAAATGCATAATGGTACTTGAATAGTGCCACGATATGTTCCAAATGCATAATGGTACTTGAATAGTACCACGATATGGGTCAAATGCATAATGGTGCTTGAATAGTATCACAACATGGTCCAAAAGCATAATGGTACTTGAATAGTACCACAATATTATCCAAATACGTAATTGAAGGGGTGAATTTCCTCTATAAATAGAGGGACTTTTTAACACAAAGGGGACAGAGAAAAATTCGCAAAAAAAAATAGTTTTCTCTCGACAACGAAAGAAAAATTTCTAAAAAAAAAAAAATATTTTTCTAGAGAAATAATTCCAACTTTTTTCTACATTTCTTTTACTTTTTTTATTATTAGAAATTCTTTGATGACTTCTGGATCCAAAACACGTTTAGATTCCTAATTTTATTATTTTCAAATAGATTTTCTTCTATTTCTTCTTTTTCTAAAATTCTCAGATATTCTCAGGTCTAAAACAAATTTATAACCCGAGTCTGATTATCTTGTGGATAAATAAACTTTTATTTTCCATCCAAACAACAACCTTAAAAATGAACGAGGAATGCTCCTGGGGATCGTACGAATGCGCCGAAGTGGATTCACGCCGAAAGGGTAAGCCTTTGAGTTCCTAGAGCGGCTTCATCTCATGCTTCTTGTATATTTCTTATTTCCATTTTATATGTGGACCTAGGTATAATTTTATTTTCCTTTATTGTATAAATGTTGTAATACTTTTTTTCTTCTTCAATTTCTTTTAATTTAAGAAAATTCATGCTAGAATACCCCCACGAAGGGAATAAAAATTATTCCCGGATAACAGACCTCACCTTATGCCATGCTATCATTTTCACTAATAAAAAAATTACCAACATACTTGTAAATAAAATAAATTATTTCATTTCTAAAAAAGAAATTTTCAATCGTCAATGTTTTAATTAGGCCACACGAGCCTTGTCAAAATCAAATCGAACATACGTGCAAATATTGTGTCATATCTCGTGCTAACCTTTGTAGATGCATGTTAGATGTATGCCTAGGATTTTATTTTCCTTCGGGTATTGCAAATATTATTTTTGGGAAATGTAATTGATAGATTAGGCGAGCGGTTGCATCCCCCGAGGTAATTTAACCTTTAATCTTTACTTTTCCGCATTTATTTACCGCTTTGTGTATGGATTTACTACTTTCCGCACATGCGTTAAATCATGCATAATAACTTCAAAATGACTTAAGTGCGAATATACACAATTAAGAAATACAATTTTCTATAGATGTAATATAATGTGATTAAATAAGAAATAAGCAACTTATCCCGGACCCAAATCTCTGTGTCTAAGTCGGCCGTTCCCGGACGTTAAGCCTCACAGGACTCTAATTCCTGGAACGAGCTAATCCAGGTGGCGACTCTACACTAAGAGGCAGCGGATTCGGGTTTTACCGATTTAAAAATGTTTTCGCCTTCTCTATCAACCTTTCTGAGTCCCCGACCCGGTACTTTTTAAACACCCCGGTGGATCGCTCCTATCATCTCCTCCCACTCTCGGCCCACCGCTCCGTGTCGCCCGCTCACAATGGTGACTCCGCTTTGGATTTTTTCTATTATTTTTTTAAAAAGGTTTTAGATTTTGGATAAGTGCCGAAAATTATTGATCGCATTATTCTATTTCTCTTAATTATGACATATTCATAATTTTGCATTGCAATAGAGGGGATTAGCCCATAAGATTAAGGTACCCTATTACTGCAAAGCTTTCTCTTGTACTAATCTGTCTCCATGAGAAAAGATAGTACTTGAGCGGGTGGAGCACTTGTTACCATATCGCATGTACCTCCCTCGTTAGAACTCATTTGGGGAGAGGTTTGGAGTGTATTTTAGTGCAACAAGAACCTTCTACATCAACAACACATTTACAAACCTCATGTAAATAATCCGTAAGCATTTTCCCTAGGGTGTTAGCCAACAAACGACTATGCATTATATTTTCTTGCAGGTGCGCTCCTTAGTATCCTCACGATACTAAGATGAGCCAAACTTAGGATAGAGACTAGCTAAAAACCCTACCCGTTGGAGTTGTATGGTTAGAAGATAGATATTATGTGTTATGTGCTAAGTGTTTACCGCTTTCCAATTCATCATGCATTGTACAAATGTGCCATGATAACCACGAATCTTAATGCAGACACTTTAACGCACACACTCATGATACATGATCTGATGTCACTCATGCTTAGGACTTAGTTAACACTTGAGATCGTGTCACCTTAGGATAACATGAAACCAACTAGAATCATGTAGCATCACTCACCCATTTTTTAGCATGATATCTACATGACATCCGACTCTTAAGACAAACCTACCCAAATTCTTGTGCGATGCCCATTTGGCATCCGATTTATAGCCCTTCCGAGGCAATTATACACACCGAAAGGTTACATGAGGTAAACATGAACACAAACTAAATTAAAGGATATCCCAGTTGATGCCCTAACCTAAGCCCATGTGGGGCAAACTTACCTCAAAAACCTTACTACTCACCTGAAATACTCATGCATCACTACATACATTTTATGATGATGTCCACTTGACATCCGATACTTAACCCATAAGGGGCCATAACATATCCCAAACATCACCTTTGAAATGTCCAACTCATAGTTCACACAGGGAAATCACACATGCCACATAGCCAAAACAGGGTAAATACCTACCCAACCTTTTTTTCCCACATCACGTGATGTCCCTACTGACATGCGAACCTAAGCCCACACGGGGCGAACTTATTTCAAAAATCTTACCTTACCAAATCATCAAGGGTATATGCTTAATACCCAAACCATCCACCCACAAGGGGAAAATATTCATGTATCACTACATACCCTCAAATAGCAATGACCATACAGGCATCCAAAACTCTGCCCTAATTGGGTAGCAATAACCGAATCATTCATTAGATAGCTACATGCGATAGTTGGTTTCATTTCATTAGGGTATGTCGCACTGCTTACTTGAAATCAATTTGACCTCCTCATTCTATAAGATCTAGTCATGGTACGAAATCTCAAAATATCGACTTATTACCATACGGGTAACTTAGTCATCTTTCTTACACCACTCATATTACGATGTCACACAGACATCATACAGATCTCAAATCCAACCCCAGATTTTGGATTTTTCATTTCCACTTGTTTTTATTTTTACCTAACAACTAACCTGTTTGTTTCAAATGGATTGACAAAAATTTTTATCCCACATCATAACATGCTAACCTCTTGTGAATGCAGCCATAACATTAAACATCTCACGAATTTTTCACATCATGAATGTCTGATCTTCTACTTGTGTATCGAAGGGGCTGGGAAAAGGCCTGATCGCTGCCTGGTCTGCATTATCATGGCCAATCTGGAGGGGGTTCGTCAAAATCAAATCGAACATACGTGCAAATATTATATCATATCTCGTGCTAACCTTTGTGGATGCAGGTTAGATGTAAGCCTAGGATTTTATTTTCCTTCGGGTATTGCAAATATTATTTTTGGGAAATGTAATTAATAGATTAGGCGGGCGGTTGCATCCCCCAAGGTTATGTAACCTTTAATCTTTACTTTTCCACATTTATTTACCGCTTTGTGTATGGATTTACTACTTTCCGCACATGCTTTAAATCATAAATAATAACTTCAAAATGACTTAAGTGTGAATATGCACAATTAAGAAATACGATTTTCTATAGATGTAATATAATGTGATCCAATAAGAAATAAGCAACTTATCCCGGACCCGAATCTCTGTGTCTAAGTGGGCCATCCCCCGGACGTTAAGCCTCACATGACTATAATTCCTGGAAAGAGCTAATCCAGGTGGTGACTCTACACTAAGAGGCGGCAGATTCGAGTTTGACCGATCTAAAAATGCTTTCGCCTTCTCTATCAACCTTTCCGGGTCCCCAACCCAGTACTTTTTAAACCCCCCGGTGGACCGCGCCTATCATCTCCGCGCGCTTTCGGTCCACCTCTCCGTGTCTCCCACTCACAACTACCTAGTTTGTTATCTGTCCAAAATGGAGGAGAACCCATGTTAATAGTACCTCACAGTACTTAAAAAGTTTTGAAAATAACAAACTAACTAGGATAGTGAAATTAATTGAGTACTAATTATACTCATAAATAATGAAGTTTACTTGAGTTTGCTTAAGGGAAAACAACTCAGATTACTGAGTAATTAATTAAGTTACGGCTTAGAGTAAGAAAAGCTTAGTTAAGTTGAGTATTACATAGTTTATAAGTTATTTTCTCAGTTGTGTTGAGTTAGAATTTTGATACAAAAGTTGAATTCTTTGACACTTAGAGAAATATATGACACTTGTGCTACTAACAGTTTCTGTGAGAAACTGAATTTTTCATTGATGCTTTTCATGAGAAAAAACACTGAAATTAAAGAAGATATTTCATTGGTCTTCACAAACAAAAAGGTGTCATTAAGGAATGTTGGAGATTCCTCACTAAAGTCCAAGATAAAAGGAATCCTCTAACATGAGCCATTTCTTAGTGTCTCTGCGCAACTCTGCAATGTCAGCAAGTCAATGAAGGGTAGAAATCCAAAGTGCATCTTGCGCGCCTCTCTATCAGAATAGATTGCTTGAAGGAAATGAGTTCTTGGTGCTTTGTATTAACGGATTAATCTCACGCTTTAAAGTTTGAAATCTCTTTCTCTAAATGTCCTAAAATTTATCTCCAACAAGAAAATTTGAAAGATTTGAAGAGAAGAGATATTGAAGAGCTATTAGGATGAGAATTTTACAACGGCTAATTCCAAAACCTTCAACTATAAATAGAATATTAGAATAGACGTTTAAACTTGGTGAATCACCTCGAATTTCTCTAAAGCCTGAAACTTTATTCATATACTCCCAGCTTCAAGAAATTCCAAATCAAGCAATCAGCAAACATCTATCGTTTAAATCTGTTTGTGATAGAGAGAGAGATAGAGCATAGCACTTAAGATTTTGCTGATTAATCAAAATAGTAATTGAGCATGCAATCATTACAAAGTGAAATTTCAAAACATAAAATTAACCTAAAGATCTCCTAAGCATGCCATGATTGATATAATATAAGTTAAAACGTTCCATGCATGCTTTTAGGTTTATAAAGCTTATAAAAGAAAGCTAGCATCTAAGGTTGAAACATTACCAGTTGATGCGTGCTTTTCCTCTTTTGGTAGCGTTGTTCCCTTTGAGTAATTCGGTAGAACTTCATTAGCACGAGCTTCCAAATTAGGAGTGCCTCTATGATTGATCCACACGAATCCTCATCAACCAAAACCTCATTGTGGAAGAACCCGTTAATAAACAGCAGCTGCTAGACCACTCAAAAACCAACCCAAAAATAATCAAGAAGGCTCACTTAAGAAAGAGCCTTCAAAAAGAATTCTTTGATTGTTTGGAGAAACTCGTGAAGGATCTCGCACAACAAAAGAAGAAGAGGATTTCGAATTCAGAGAGAAAATCTGAGCTAGAGCTATTTTCAGGTGTGAAAAAAGAGAGGAGTTGGAGGCCTATTTATAGGAAAAATGTGGACTGTTAGACTCCACTTAAAAGACTATGTGGGATGGGAATATTCCCATCCCACGATAGGTTGGCCGCACAGGTCACTATGACCCGCGGGTTGCTGCTACAAGGCAAGCCCTGACAAGTTTGCCTTGTGCTGCAAGCCCAGCTTACAGGCTTACGCGCTGTGCGCAAGCGGGCTTACGTGGTAGGCTGCGCAAGTGCTACCTTAGGTAGCGCTTATAGGCTTACAGCCCACTAGCGCGTACAGGCTATCCCTGCGAGCCCTTTGGCTCGCAGGGTAACTGCGCAAGCCCCACTCTGAACATCCCGTGTTCATTTGGGGCCCACTCACAACAGGAAAAATCCCTTACTACGCTCCGTGCAACTTTCCCATTTCTCTTTATTCCTTTCACCCCCCCTCTGCTATTTAATTAAGCCGTTTAAGAGCAACAACTCTGGCCTTAAATCTTTCAGATTCAACACCAGGTTTGGTTGGTTTTCTTCTAAAAACCCATTTACAGCCAATGACTCTTTTGCCCTTAGGTTTGGGTACAAGAGTCCAAGTATTATTCTTTACTAAAGATTCCATTTCATCAGTCATGTTATCAAGCCATTTCTTCCAATCCTTACAATTTTTAGCCTCAGAATAGGTTTTAGGCTCATTCAACTCTAAACTAGTAGCAGCAAGCATAACAAAATCAATCAAGTTTGAATAGTTGCAATCATATAAAACATAATCATTAAACCTAGTGGGAAATCTTGTTTCTCTTCAGGTCTAATGGTGTTATCAGGATTTAATTTCAAATTATCATTATTGACATCTTCAGGATCTAAATACTTTTAATTATTATCATTGATTTTATCATTTAGATCATCTTGAAAAACATTTAAAGGTGGATTAGGATCAACAATTCTTCTCTCAAAATTATCAAACTCCACCTCAAATAAAGAGTTATCTTACTGTAAAACTTCATAATTCTCAAGAGTAGTTTTGGGAAAAACATTTTCAGTGAAAACAACATTTATATTGATAATCATTTTACTATCATCAATAGACCAAAGCTTATAACCTTTAATGCTATAAATGTAGCCTATAAAAATACACTTTTTGGCTCTTGGATCCAATTTAGTCTCAACATTGTAAACATATGCAATACAACCAAACACTATTAGGTTACTGTAATTAATGGATCTTTTATACCAAATTTCATTATGGCATTTATAGTCTATAGATGAACTAGGGGCCCTATTGATGAGATAGCAAGCAGTAGTGGCTACTTTAGCTCAAAATTTATGACTTAAGCCAGATTCAATTAAAAGACATCTAACTTTATTTGATATGGTTTTGTTATACCTCTCAGCAATGCCATGTTGCTGAGGAGTATAAGCGCATGTCCTATGTCTTAAAATACCATTTTTAGCACAAAAATCATAGAATTGATTATTTACAAATTCAAGGCCATTATCAGTTCTAAGAGTTTTGATTTTAAAATCTATATAGTTTTCAACCAAAACTTTCCATTCAAGAAATTTATCAAAGACTTCATTTTTATTTCTTAGAAAATAAATCCAAATTTTCTAAGAGAAATTACCTATGAAGGTTACAAAAAACTGACAATTTGAAAGAGACATAGGAACATAAGGAGAACCCCACAGATTACTGTGAATATATTCAAGGCAGCTTTTTGACTTGCCTTGAGCAGATGTGAAACTCTGTTTATGGGATTTTCCCAAAGTACAAATTTCACAAAATTCCAAACTTAAGGATTTAGGCAGATTCATAGAAACATCAAGTTCTTTAAATCCTATATGACCAAGTCTTTTATGCCAAAGTTGAGTTTTGTCAACTAGAGAAACCACATCAAAGGATCCTATACAAGTTGAACCATCAAGGTAATACAAACAACCAAGTTATTTGCTTTTTATTAGCATTTTGCTATTTTTAATGACATTTAGAACTCCACCTTGAGCTTTAAACTCAAAATCCTTTTTATCTAAGTGACTAAGAGAAATAAGGTTCATTTTAATGTTAGGTACATGCCTCACTTCAGTTAGATACAAAATTTTACCATTATGATCAAGTAACTGTACTTTTCTAATTCCCATGACATCACAGGTTGAGTCATTACCCATCAAAACCTTTCCTTCATTTAAATTTTGATATTCAATGAACCATATCATGTGAAAAGTACAGCCAAAGTCTAAATCCAGGAATTAGAATCCCTAGATTGACTTATTGTTAGAGCTTCTATGTCATTAACTTTAGTAACATTGTTATTAAGCCTAGTAGACTTAGAGTCTGGATGAGGGGGCAAACCACTGAGTTTGTTTCTACAGAACTTTTTGGTATGTCCCTTTTTATTACACCAATAGCAAATGTAATGCTTTTTTTGTTTACTAGGTTCAGTATGAGTATTAGCATTTGATGTGTTAACATTATCCTATTAATTAGATTTTCCTTTATACTTCTTAGATTTACCAGATTCTTACCCTTAACATACAGACCTTCACCAATTTGACTTTTAGGTTTATTATCAGATTTAAACTCAAGTTCTTTCATTTTTAGTGAAGATATTATGTCATTTACAATGAGACTTTCTCTTCCATATTTAAGGGCTTCTTTCAAAGTTTTAAACTTTTCTAGAAGAGAATTTAACAAGATTATGGTCTGGTCTTTATCTTCAATTTTGAACATTGGCAGAATCAAGATCCATGATTAATTTTTGAAATCCATCATAGCTTTCATTAACATTCTTTTGTGGATTCATTATAAAACTAAATAATTGTTCTTTCAAATATGCTTCTTTAGCAGTATTTGAATTTGAGTACAATTCATCTAGCTTAGCCATTAAGGACACTAGATCATTATGACCTCTAACTCTCCTAAGAATGTTATCAGTTAGGTTTAAATTGATAGTGGAAAACTCCATATCCATTATTTCATCTTTTTCATCATCAGTATAAGTTGCAGGTAAACTTTCCCTATTTAAAGCCTTGTTACATTTAGTTTGGATTAAAATAACCTTTAAATTTTATTTCCAAATAAAATAATCTCCATTACCATCCAACTTTTCTAAGGTTACTTTAGCAATAGACATTCTAAAAGGATTTGAGAAACACAGAGATAAGGCATACAGAATATCATAGAAAGAAAGAATTCCTAAAGATTCTTGAGATAGGAGAAAGAAACAACTACCTATTCTCAAAATTTTTAAAGAAGACGGAAAGGAAAAAAAGGACACGATCAAATTAGACCCAAGAGTCTAGCAAACATATGTTTGAAAATATTAGACAATTCCTAATCATGTTAAAGACTATCAAACAAGTTTTAGCATGTGAATTAGAGAAAGAATTTTGAATAAGAAATACTTACTGATGGCAACCTTCTTTCTAGAAGAAGTCCTTCTTTTGACATTGTCTACTATATTATAAAGCAAAAGAAACTTAAAGTAATAAATCCCTTGTTTAAGGGTCTTCTGATGATTTAAAAATTGTGAGCGGAAGCTTGAGGTCCTTTGCCTTTGAGTATCTTTGAGTTCCTTAAGGATCCAGAGAATGACTTATGGAATTTATCTCGAAAAACACAAAGAAAAGGAAGAAAAAATTAATCACAAAAGGCAAAAGAATTACTGGGTTATAATCTACTTAAAATAAAGCAGATCAAGAAGATAAGTCTATATCAGAAGAAAAAGGTGATCGGAAAAGAAAAAAGGCTCACAATCTTGCAATACGAAAAGAGGTTCTGATTAAAAACATACAAAAATCTTCTTAATACGAAGTTTTAATCAAGAATAAAGAGAATCAATTGAGAAACAAATAATACAAAGATTCAAAGAAATTGCAAAAACCCAAGATTTGAGAAAACACTTTTACAGATTGAAGAATAAAGAACCCTAGATCATAGATCTACTCGCTATGATACCAAATGTGATGATTATAACGCATACTTTTATTCAACAAATTAAATAATAAAGCATTCAACAGTCAATAAATTGCAGAAAGCAAAGAACACCAAGATATTTTTTGGGCAATTCCCTCTTGATTAGTATTTCTACTTAATCAATCCACGTGAGGTACATCTGCTGGAGAAGAGGAGAAGCTTTATTGATGGCTCTAAAAAGTGCAAAGGGAAAAGTTCATAGAATACGGACGAAGAGAAAAACGAGAACTTTAAAACCTTGGCAGAGAACTAAACATGCAAAGATAACCAAAGAATAAAAGAGATTACAACCATATCGAAAACACTTAGCCTAAGAAGAATATATAACTTGAAAGTAAAACCGCCTGAAGAAAGCATCTTCAATCAAATGATCCATAAGCAAAAGCAAGATTCATCAGGACCATCAAAATCGTGAGAAAAACTAGAGGAAGAGAAAGGAGGCAGCTAAGATATTAACAGAGAAAATGAAAGGGTAAAACTAAACCCTAAAACACTTAACAAGCCTTATATACTCTAGCTAACAATAAAAATGGACTATACAGCTCTTTAAATGGGCTTTACAACTTCGCAGTTAAATAAACACTGAAAGGGATATTAAAGAATGAAACAGAATGTGTCACTGCAAAACAAAAGGACACGTATAAAATAATATATTAATTAATCAATAAAATTTAAAAACTAGTATAAAAATTATAATCCAAATTAAGAAATATTGTTGTTCAGAAAACACCAATTTGTTGTTTTAGAATTTCAACAAAACACAATTGTTGTAGTGTTTTGATATATGCTAACAACAAACAAAGTGTTATATTAGTGTATGTTATAACACTAGACTATTCATCTAGTTGACATGGTTAAAATATCTCACGTTGTTGTCTCAGGTTTGTATGAACTTTGTAGTTCCTTATACATGTGAAACAAACATCGCTAGTCTACATATATTTTGAAGTGATTTAGACTTTTGTTTACATGTTATCAGAAAATGGTTACACTCCAAATGGATTTAAGTGTCATAGAGAATGTCAAGAAAATCTAATTGTGTGTACATGCATTGAAAGAGAATAAAATATTAGGAAATGGTGGAGTTGGAATTCTATAGCGAAATCTAAAGCGTTAAGTAAATATATAATTCAAAATGACTTATAAACTTAGGCTTTGTTTATTTCACTTTATTTGCATGTGTACTAAACTAAACTAAAATGTTTATATATTATTGAATTCATAACTGTGCATACTTATAAATATTAGTAAATTTTATTGAATTGACAGGTATTGTGTCAAACACATGTAGCATTCTTTGGACTCTCTTGTCCTTTGGGCCGGGCCCGAGTTCTAAAATCTTAATAGACAACAACATCAAGTGAGTTGATCTCACTACACAACAACAGCATCAAATGATATTGTCATGTTTCAACCCATCACCTTCTTGATCCAGGAATATCTGGATATATGAACATTTTCCATTTTAACCTCAAAAGTAAAGACTTAAGAAAATAGTTATGGCACAATCTTAGTTATTGTAATTAGTTATAACATACAGTTCATATATAATTTGTATCACAAAACAAAGTAGGATTCAGATTCTCTAAAATTAAATTAGTTTCAAAATTGAAACTTAACCACTAAAACTTAATTATAATTAAGCTATTTTAATTCAGATGAGTCTTGATTAAACACATAGATTCTTGAAAAAAAATTTAGTTCAATAATGATTTTTGTTTGAATGACAGGATAATTCATTAAAATACCTCCGCATCCAAAACATATAAGATACCAAATTAAAGATGGATTTGATTATCTTATCTTATCATCTTGCATTGAAGAACAAGCTCCTATACTAAACCATGGGCAAAGTTATTTGCAATCCTTTTTACATGTACGAACTTAAAGCAGCCAGTATCATGAGTTAGCTAGGAAGAATCATTTAATAGTATGCTTGAGATATTTTTCCTGTAATTTTTTGTTTTTTAAATTTAAAAACTGAAATTTTGTTCCAATTAGATTTTATGCTGGCAAAGGATTTTTTTAATATTTAGAGAAAGTGTGTTTGTTAATGATTCTAATTCTAGCAAACGGCCTAATATTCTAAGTATAGATTAACTCTTAGTTCAATTTACCGGTAAATGAATCAATGCTTACTTACTACTTAAATAATGTAATGTATAAATTTGGTTCGAAATTTTGATGCTATATTCACATACAGTGTTTATAGTTCTTGAAAAATAATCTTGACACTAAAGAAAAAAAAATTGATACTAACTGCAGTGCTATGGCTATAGCTTCTAAAAAAAGAGAGATTATATTTCATTTTGTTTCTTTTGAACAATTATTAAGATACTATTAGGAAATAGCTTTTTTAATTTCATAAATAAAACATTTAAAATGAAATGATCATGGAATGGCAATTTTTAAAAGCTTCAATTACCCATCTTATTTTAACAAAGTTGAACCAATTAACCTTCATAAGTGAACTACACTCTCCACTATGTGATTCATTCTCTCCATGTGAAATTTTAAACCAATAAAGTCATGACATTGCCATATATACAAATAAAAAAATCAAGAAAATAAACTTCCTTCTTCTCCCTCTCTGCAACACAATACGTTTAACAAATCACTTCTATTTTACCTCCTTTTCCCCAACTTGTTTCTAATTTTTGTATATCTATTATGAATTTACAATTTTTATACGAGTTCAATTATTTTGGCATTCGATTTTTCACTCTTTGCTTCAATTTTATTTCGGGACAAATTTTATTTCCTAATCCTCATCGACGTTTTCCTGCTCCGTTCCCTTCTCCATTGCTTACCGACGACCCCCTCTAAACTTGGTTGTTCGTTGTTCGTCGAAAAAAACTATGTTGGTTTTTCACGTTGTAGTCGACGTATTCGTTATTTGAATCCGCCATTAATTCGAATTACAACACATAAACTATATATATATATATATATATATATATATATATATATATATATATATATATATATATATATATATATATATATATATATATATAATTAATTAAATC
>CATIWQ010346012.1:0-53891 GCA_949673415.1 Euphorbia schlechtendalii | reverse complement strand
TTGAAACATGTCAAAAACTCCATCACAACCATTCACAAGACCAAACAACCGGTGCAACATCACAAAGAAGGAGTCAGATCGTTGAACATGTCAACAACTCCACCACAACCATTCACAAGACCAAACAACCGGTGCAACATCACAAAGAAGGAGTCAGATAGTTGAACATGTCAACAACTCCACCACCACCATTCATGAGATCGAACAACCGGTGAAATGTCATAAAGAAGGAGATAGATTGTTGAACACGTCAACAAATCCATCACACGGATCACCACAATTCATGGAACAATCAAGCAAAGGATCATACAAAGGTCAATACTAAAGATAAAAAGGAGCCAGTTTGTTGAACACGTCAATAACTCCTTCGCATGACATGCTACTACTTGCAATCATCGCACCATTAGAGGAAAAGCCAATGATTAAGACTCATCACATACACTTCAAGCTAGCAAGGCGACGCAAGCACCAACCAATTGGTCAGAAATGTTGAACGAGACATTAAAATAAGTCATGGACATAGACGGCGACTGATCTACCAAATCTACCAAATCTTACACAATTGCTATCATGCATAGGTGAAAGAAATAAATCTCTAAAAAGCAGTACGAACAAAAAAGAATAAATTTGTAATTAGCCTGTCAATTAACACTCGGTTAGTTGAGCAAAAATTAGGGCTTCTTTTCAAACCACAAAAAGAATAGTCCGCTGAGTTGAAAACCCGAAAGGGCGACTCAGGAAAAACTTAGGACATCGAGAGAACTACATTGGTTAGAAAACCTGAAAGGGCTAATTGATGGCAGGAATAAACTAATTTGAAACATTTATACCCCTGTTAAGTTCATCAATGAATTGTCGTTTTTGCTGAATCTTTTTGCATATGCTTATTTTGATTGCTTGCATGCCAATGGTAGAATGTCACAAGTAAACATAAAAAAATGAAAATAAAGAAAAATGAGTCTGCTGGATTGAAAATCTGAAAGGGCGGTCTAGGTAAAAATTTAGACGAGGTTCGATAGATTGAAAACCCGCAAAGGCGATCTATGCAAAACTAAGGACCATAGAAATATCAAATTCATCATCTCCTCGGAACGGCACGAGACATCATATACTTTCAACACTTCAAGTAAACGGCTTCCAAGAGATCATTGCTGACACAACGCGAGATCAATGACTCATCCAGGCTTTCCTCAAATCAGATTCAAGCTATGAACTTGAATTGATTCAACGAACCCATGGTCGTCGCTTTGAGGGAGTCATCCATGGAATCCCTAACAAGATAAGTAATAGGGGCAACCATGCACCAGTACGAGAGAAGGCTCTTCAATGAACGAAGCCTACGACACCTACAACAGACGAACATACATCATATGATAAAAATTGTTCATGCATAAAATCATGTATACATTACATTCGCATCATGTCATTTACAGGTAAAGACGATGCTGAACTGGGCAACACTATCTTGATAAACAAGAACCTCCACCTCAACATGAGGAACCTACAAACAAGACGATGGCCAACTCAAGCCTAAAGTCAACATTGCTACAAAAGCCTCCTAAACAACGGAGCGGTTTTTGGGACACCCCCGAATTTCCATTAAACTTACTTATTTATCATGTTTTAATTTTTGATTAAAGGGGTAAAAATTTTTACTTTGCATAAACTCAATCAAATAATTAAAAAATTCACCATCAAATATATTAACATTATCATTTCTCTGATTTGTTACAGGAAGCAAGTTAAAACACAATCGAAGAAGGAAACGGTTATATCAATGGCTGAAGAATGAAATAGTCTCAACCGAAGAATGAAATGGTTACCGACTACAACAGGGACGCCGTAGAAAGAAATGGTTGACCCGCCCACAAGGGGCATCAAGTACCTAAGGGATTATGAAGAAGGGGACAGATAACCCTATGAAGACACAGCCCTAGAAAGGAAGGCCTATGACATCACCAATTGGGAATAAGAAGTCCCCAACCGCACCGGTCAGGTATATTCTCAATCCCTCCACTCTTTTCGCGTGATAATATTGGTTATGCAACCAGCAATTATCACACGACGGGCGGTTGTGAGCACGGGATTTCGTACCAGCTCGCGCATTCAATGATGATAACTTTTCAGGATATTTATCCTCAAATCACACGATTTTTGACCGTCCGACGATCTTCATATGGGAGTCTTCCTCGTCTCTGAATTTAAAAGAACTTTAATTCAGAAAATTAACTAAAAAATATAAAAATAAACAAAAATCCAAAAACAAAACTGAAAACTGGATCCGAACTCGCTAGAAAGCATGGTGAACCTCACCAGTGACCTGGCAAGGCTAGCCAGGGTCCTGGCGAGGCCCGCCAGTAACCTGGCGAACCTTGCCAAGAGTCTGGCGAGGGTCACTAGAGTTCTGGTGAGGCTTGCTTGGGGTCTGGCAAGCTCGCCAGTGGGTTTGGCGACCCAGCCAAGTTTTTTTTCCTTTTTTGGATTTTCTGAGATTTTTCTATAAATAGTCAAACCTTTTTGGATTGAAGGGGGCTCAAAAATTTAGAAAAAAAACTTATTCTCTTCAGATAAAAAAGTACAAAAAATATTTTCTTTTCTTCTAACATTTTTTCTTGGATCCAACACTTTTGGATCCCAAATTTCTTCATCTTTGAATCAAACTACTTCATTTATTTCTTCTAAAAATCCTCAGATATTCTCGGGTCTAAAACAAATTTAGAACCCGAGTCTGATTATCTTTTGGATAAATAAACACTTTACTAACTAAACAATTACTTTTCCACATTAAACCACAATAACTACAAAAACGAACGAGGAACGCTCCCGGGGATCGAACGGACTCACCGAACTAGATTAAAGCCAAAAGGATAAAGCCTCTGAGTTCCTAGAGCTTCTTATTTCATGCTCCTCTTTTTCTTTTTAATTTCTTTCTACATGTGAACCTAGGAATTATTTTATTTTATTGTAAATATTGTAATTCTCTTCTTCTTCTTTTATTTCATTTTTTAATTTTTGTATTAGAATAACCCTACGAAGGGAATAAAATATATTCCTGGATAACAGACCTCACCTTTTTCCATGCGGTCATTTTCATTAATAAAATTGACCAACATACGTGTAAACAAAATTGAACTATTTTTATTTAAATTAACTACTTTAAAATCATCGATGTTTTAATTAGGCCACACGGGCCTCGCTAAAATCAAATCGAACATATGTGATATATCCCCTGTGCTAACCTTTGTGGATGCAAGTTAGATGTATGTTTAGGCTTTTATTTTTCCTTCGGGTACATATTTCGAGGAAATGTAATTAATAGGGTAGCGAGCGGTTGCATCCCCCGATTTTTGAAAGCCTTGTAATTTTATTACTTTTCGCTTTTTACTTTTCGCATTTACTTACTGTTTTGTGGATGGTTTATTATTTCGTTTGTGAATGATTTATTATTTCGCAATACGTGAATCATGCATATAAACTTCAAAAATGACTTAAGTGTGAATATGCATAACTAAGAAAATACGATTTTCTATAGATGTAATATAATGTGATCACTTAAGAAATAAGCAACTTATCCTGGACCTGAATCTCTGTGTCTTAGTGGGTCATCCCCTATACGTTAAGCCTCACAGGACTCTAATTCCTGGAAAGAGCTAATCCAGGTGGCGACTCCACACTAAGAGATGGAAAATTCGAGTTCGAACCGATCTAAAACGTTTTCACTTTTCTCTTTCAACATTTTTCCCGGGTCCCTGACCCGGTGCTTCTTTTTCAAACACCCCGGTAGACCACGCCTCTCATCTCTCATGCTCTCTCGACCCATCGCTCCATGTCGTCCGCTCCCACTCATGCTGAGTTCTGCTTTTATTTAATTAACAGCACATTTTGTTTGATACGTAGAGACTTAATGACATATATGATACTAACATTGTCTATGATGGAACGGAATATTCATTTAGTTCTTTTCAGAGTGAAAAGGCGTTGAAATCAACGAAGATTCCTATAGTCTCACAATTCAAAAATGTGTCAATATGGTTGTCAGAGATTCCTCACTGCAGTACATGTAAAAGGAAATTCTGTTAAGCGTAGCGTCTCAAGTGTCTCCATGCAAATCTGCCAACATTAGCAAGGTTATCAAACAGGAAGACTCCATGTTGCATTCTAACTCGCCTCTCTCAGAACCAGATTGCTTGAAGATAAATGAGAATTTTTCAACGGAATTTTATCTCGCCTCAACATTCAATTCTATATCTAAACGTCTAGGAATCTGTCTCCAACTGGAAGATTCGGAAGATTAGAAGAGATGAGAAATTGAAAATCAGCGATAATGTAAAGTTCGCAACGGCTACTTCTCAGAGCTTCAAAGTATTTCAAACTTAGTGAATCACCTCAAATTTCTTAAGTGCTAAAACGCTGCACAAATTACTCTAGCTCTCAAAGAAATTCCACCGCAAGTAATCAACAAACACCAAAGTCTTACCTGTTTGTAATAGAGAGAAACTACTTAGATTAACATTGTAAGGATTCAAAGTTTCTTACCTGTTCACATTCTTATATTAATCTAAGTGTTAGTTTGGGAAGGGTACCCAAACTGAGTTGAGCGATAGTTAGAAAGAAAGGTACTTTCTATAATAGTGTTTACCCTTTGTAAAGGCTTCTCCACCTATTGAAGGAATAACTCACTAGTGGATTAAAGCTCGGAGAAGTTATCCGAGGATTGGAGGTATAGGCTAGGGGCTGAACCAAGATAAATCTCAGGTGTTGACATTATAACTTTAAGCATTTAGCTTGATAAGTGATCAGCTCATTCATCTCTTTCTCTCATTCATTATCTTACTTGTTATCCAATATGTGTTAAGTAGTCTTACTCAGCTAAAGATTGAAGATAAACTATGCCAGCACTGCTGAGCAGTTTATAAGTTTTTATATCGCACTCAGCATGCATACTCAACACACATAAAAATTGAACATGGTGATTAAACTTTAAAAACCTAAAAGTAACCAAGATTAAGCATTCACCCCCCTCTGTTGTTGTTAAGAGCCCGTTTACGGACCAATAATATTATAGTCTACCTTTTTATCAAAGTTCCTTCACAATCTCTCTCCCTATGATACATTCTTCTTTTGATTAATCTACTCTATGTGAGGATAGAATCTTGTTAATCAGCCCTCCTATGTTGCATGATTATCACAAGCTAGTTGACCTTCCTCCATTCCACCAGATGAAACAATATGGAGTGCTCATAGCTTGACACTATATTTGTGAAATGAAGCTTCTGTAGAAGAAGATGGGCCATTAGAAACTGCTTGTACCTAGGCACCTAAGGCATGTGGGTCATATTCTTCTCCCCAAACCATCCATGTGGCATGTACGCAAGCTTATTGTAGGATATAAACACCTGACTTCCTCTTTTTAAGGCTAACCCTCATCTTTTAGACTTAGTAACTTTGAGAGATATTCTCGAGTGATTGTAATCCTCATTCCTTTTACCTCATTTTCAATTCTTCATAGCTCACTGTACATTTCTATAGATCGTTGTAGAATTCCATGAGCAACAACTTAGGGAAATTTTTCTCCTTCAACTTCATCCAGGTGGCTAAGCCATGTTTCTCAATTGTTTCCTTGTACGGTGAAGAAACAAAGAAAGCATTATTAATGAGATAACACTGAGGGGTTATGGAGGAGAGATTGACTTGTGTCGAACAAAATAAAGGTCTTTTGAGGGATTTGCACGATGACAAGGTTTGATCTTTGGGGTTCCATTTTAGAGAGATAAAGATTCATAAGTTTTAAAATTAGAGAATGTTTGGTAAAGTGTTTTGAAGATGAATATTTAATGAGAATTTATATTGTCTTTTCAAAGGGTAGGAAGGAAATTTACCATGTGGAAACCATGACAATTTCAGCATTTATCATCTAAAATGTACGTAAGTTTCATAGGTTTAACTGATGGTAGAATTTGAATGATTTTTACTAAAGATCTAGTGAATACTTTAGGCTTTTTGAATTTTGAATTTGGTACAATTTTACAGGTTATATCTTTTGACTTTGCTTATTGGATAAATAACACTTCAGATGGACTATTCCTTTTGAGTAGTATTAACATCAATTCTTCTTCTGAGATAACAGTCATCTTCAGAGCAAACTTCACACATGATTACTCATACCAATTTCTCCTCTGAGGAAGATAAAATGATCTTTGCTGAGAGGTTTTGTGAAGATATCAGCTCTTTGATCTTCAGTAGATATATATACCAACTTGACATCCTTTTTCAATACATGATCTCCGTTGAAGTGATGCCTAATGTTGACATGCTTCATTCTACTATGTTGAATAGGATTTTTGGATAAGTCAATGGACTTTTGTTGTCACATAAAACTTAAATGCATTCTGACTTGACTCTATAATTCTCAAGTTATTATTTTATCTAGATGACTTGAGCAACACAACTACCTACAGCTATGTATTTAGCTTTTGTTGTGGATAATGCAACAAATGTTTGCTTCTTGGTATACCAAGAAATAATGCTATCTCCAAGAAAGTGACATCCTCTAGTAGTGCTCTCTCTTTTAAGTTGGTCTCTTCCATAATCTACATCAATAAATCCTCTCAAAGAGAAATCTACATTACTATGGTACCATAATCCAACATCTATGGTTCCCAAAAAAGACATCTCAAGATTCTTTTAACTACACTGAGATTAGATTCTGTAGGATCACTTTGATATCTTGCACAGTAACACACATCATAGTGAATTTCTGGCCTTCTTGCTGTTAAATATAGAAGAGATCCAATTATCTCTTTGAAGAGCTTTTGATCAATTTTCTTTCCTTCTGAGTCTTTGCTGAGAATTGTGTTTTATGCCATAAGAGTTTACATCTCCTTCCTTGATCCATTCCAACTTCTTTACAATCTCCTTAGTATATTTTGATTGGTTAATGAATATACCATTTACGCTCTTCTTGATCTAAATTCCAACGAAGAAGATTAGCTCTCCCATCATGGACATCTCAAATTCATTCTTCATTTGAGAGTTGAATTCCTTGGATAACTTGTCATTAGTGGCTCCAAATATGATGTCATCGACATATATTTGCACAAGAAGTATGTTTCTTCTTCAGATGAACAAGGTTGTATCAGTTCCTCTAATGTAGCCTTTTGAGATGAGAAAGCTTGTTAACCTTTCATACCAAGCTCTGGGAGCTTGTTTAAGACCATATAAGGCTTTTTTCATCTTGAAAACATGGCATGGATGTTTTGCATCTTCAAATCCAGGTGGCTACTTCACATATACTTCTTCTGCTATGACTCCATTTAGAAATGCACTTTTGACATCCATTTGATAAAGTTTGAAGTACATGTGAGATGAAAGGCATAGAGGATTCTGATGGCTTCGTGTCTGGACACTGGAGTAAAAGTTTCATCATAATCAATTCCTTTCTATTGATTATATCCTTGAGTAACAAGTCTTGCCTTGTTTCTCACAACATTTCCTTCTTCATCAAGCTCATTGTTGAAAACCCATTTGGTTCCAATGATTGTTTTATCTTTAGTGCAGGAACTAGGTCCCAAACATTATGTCTGGTAAAAAGATACAATACTTCTTGCTTGGCCATCAACCAACTCTCATCATGATTGATACAAACACTGGATGACTTGTCATTCTGCTAAGTTATCCTCTAGTGAGGACAAGGTTTTGAGCTGCATCAAGAATAAGTCTTTTTGGATGATCCTTCTTTGTTCTTGTCTCTTTTGGGAGGTCATTATGAGTTGGATCTTCTTTCATTGGGGTTGATGGTTCTCCTTGATATCCATTTAAGTAGTTTAACTCATATGGCTCATCTTTTGTTGAAGACTCCACCAATTCTTGGTCAGAGGATGGTTTATGTGAGACTTGTTATCCATCATCCCCTAAGCCACTTCTCTTACTTGCATGTTTAGTTTCATCAAAATCTACATGAACGAATTCTTCAAGAGAAGTTGTTCTTTTAACAAAGACTCTGTATGCTTTACAATGTGTTGAGTAGCCAAGAAAGATAGCCTCATCAAATTTAGGATCAAATTTTCCTAATTGTTCTTTACTTTTAGGCACAAAACATTTAAACCCAAAAGTCTTGAAGTACCTAATCTTGGGTTTCCTTCCATTCCAGACCTCATAGGTTGTTTTATCAATTACAGCTCTAATGTTTAACTTTGTTAAGTATGTAGCATGTTCTGTTTACAGCTTTTGCTAAAAAATACTTAGGTAAATTGTTGTCATTGAGCATTGATCGAGACATTTCAACTATAGTTCTGCTCTTTCTCTCAAGAACTTCATTTTGTTGTAGAGTGTGAGGAGAAGAAAAGTTATGCTCAATGCCTCTAGCATCACAATCCAGCAAATAGCTTATTTTTTAATACTTTGCCATGATCACTTTTGATTTTTGAAAGTAAAACATTTTGTTCAACTTCTTATTGTACAGTCTGGAGAAGCCCTCATAAGCTTCATCCTTGCTACTGAGCAAGACAACCCATGTATACCTAGAATAGTCATCCACTATTACCATGGTATATTTGTGTCCACCCATGCTCATAGGTTGAACAGGGCCAAAAAGATCTATGTGTACAAGTTCAAGAACTCTTTTATAGAAAAGTTAGTTTTAGATTTAAAAATCTTTTGTAAATATTTTCCATATTAATATTTATTACATAGATAATCCTTTTCAAAGTTTAAACTTGGCAAGCCCTCAACAAGTTTTTATTTAGCTAGTTTGGTTAGAAATTCATGTTAGCATGACCCAATCTTCTGTGACATAGCTAGGATTCCTCTTCTTTAGACATTAAACAAATTTCTTTCCTTAATTTATCATTTATGTTGATGATGAATACACTATTGATTCTAGGTGCATAAAGAAGAGTTTTATTTGTCTTACAGTCAATGATGAAGCATCCTTCTGAGTCAAAAATGAATTTTTTTCCTTGATCACATAGTTGAGCCACACTCAAAAGATTGAACTTCAGGCATTTACTTGAAGAAGATTTGCATAAATACCTACATAGTTTTATCACATAGATTCATGTGCTTCTTGTTTTTTCTTTATCATCATGTAGATTTGCTTAAATACCTGTATAGTTTTATCAAGAATTTTAAAGCTAGAGTTTACCTCATCATTTTGGCATGCCTTGTCTTTGGATGGTTGATTTGATGAGGATAACCTTTCTGTGTTGTCATTCCATGACTCAATGGTTGGAGCCATGTCATCTACTGCTATTAAGCATATTTGATCAATTTTTTTCTCACTTGAAAATGAATCAAAAGAATCTTCATTCTCACTATCACTCTATATGGCCACCATTACTTTTCTACCTTTATCTTTTCTTAACTTTAGACAGTTGGATTTGATGTGACCTTCTTGATGTCATTCAAAGAAGGTGATGTTCTTTGATCTTTCTCCTTTGGGTTTATCTTTAGAGGAATTGAACTTGGTCTTTGTGAAGTCCTTTTGATATTCTACCTTTTGAAAGAAGCTTCCCTTCTTATGGAACTTTTGATGGACCTTTTGCTGGTTGATCAAGTTAGTAATTGAACATGCAAACGTGGTAAGGTGGAATTTTAAAACTTGAAAGTAACCTATTGATCTCCTAAGCATGCCATGATTGACACAATCTAAGTTAAAATGTTCCATAGATGCTTTTAGATTTATAAAACATATAAAAGAGACCTAGCATCTAAAGATTGAAGCATTACCAGTTGATGCGTTCTTTCTCTCTTTTGATAGCGGTTTTCCCTTTGAGTATTTCGACACCACTTCATTAACACGAGCTTCTAAACTAGGACAGCCTCTATGATTGATCCACACAGATCTTCACCTACCAAAACCTCGAGGAGTAGGAACCTTTCAGTAGATACTAGCTGCTAGACAACTCAAAAACCAACCCAAAAATAATCTCGAAGGCTCACTTAAGAAAAAGCCCTCAATAAGCATTCTTCGATTATTTGGAGAAACTCGTGGAGAATCTCAAACAACAAAGGAAGAAGAGAGAGTCGGATCTAGAGAGAAAATCTTAGCTTAAAGCTATTTTCTGGTGTTCTTGTATATGAATATAGAGAGGAGCTGTAGGTCTATTTATAGGGAAAAGGGGGAGTGTTAGACTCCCCCTCAACAACTACATGGATGGGATAAAATCCCATCCCATGTTTATCAGGTCAGCTGCGCAGGTCAACATGGGAAGCCCTAGCATCATCCCTTGTTATGTCACAAGCCCAAGCTTACGGCCCGCACAAGCACTGCCATGGGCAGCCCTTGTGCGCTAGCAGCTCGCTCAAGGTTAAATCTAGCCAAAACCTTGTCTATGTATGTACTTTGTGAAAAACCTAGCAGTCTTTTGGACGTATCTCAGTAAATCTTAATACCAAGTATAAAAGCTACTTCTCCAAGGTATTTCATGGAGAACTGTTCGCAAGGTTTCAACTTTAATAACTCCTAGCATTTTTTATTTAATAATGAAGCCAAAAACCTTGTCTCCCACTTTCCTACCGATAAGATATAAGTTCAAAATACGAATAGGTGTTGTTAGTACCTCTTATCTAAATAGAAAAATGGTGACCACTGCATGTATACAGTTACGATGTAGTTTTAAAAGATATCGATCCCACAGGGAAGGACTAGCTCTAAAGATCAAAAAGAAAAAAATGAAATAAAGAAAATAAAATATTTTTGGATTTTAGTTGGGAGGATTAGACTGAAGAATGGATAGATATATGTATGGAAGACTAGAGATTCTAAATATATAGAGTTTTCCTATGAAATAAGTATATCAAAGAAAATATGCAAGTTCAACAAAGTTATTACGTTCACTAGTCTAATTTAACATAATCGGTTCTAGACACTCAAATAGTCAATGATTCACCGCAGAGCAACACATGAAATGACTTTTCTAAATCTTGTGCAAACGAATTAAGATGATTATATAAACCTGGACAACAATATTACTATGCTTAGCACTGGTCGTCTCACATAGCCACATTTATCAAGTTACCATTCCAAAAATGTTGTCTCACTAAATAGCGTTAAAATCATAGATCCAGTGATTATAAACAATCTCGTTAACCCCGAAACTACTCTTAAAGTTAACTCAAAGGCATATAACTTGATTAATATAAAAGACTCAACACGAAATACGTACTATGACACATAGACATATCATAAACTTCAAAATAGAAAGTATAAGTAGAAAGCAAAGCAAAGTTGTAAGGTATGCAAGTGAAAGCTAAAGTTAATCAAATCGTATCCACTAATTAATGGGAGTCGTCAATTCCCGTAATTCCTACTTTTGCTTTGCATTCGGTCTCGGCCTGTATAGAACCTCCGCTAGGATGCTATTCTTTGTGAATATCAAACAAACGAATGTTAAAGAATGAAAAATTTTATTGATAAGTGATTTTTAAGAACACTTATACAACAATCGCTCGAATATGTAGAGAAATCTAGTGATTGAAATAAGGATTCGAATCACTTAAACATTTTCTCGCTAACACTTATGCACGTAGCAAAAACTAAATAATTTCACTCTCTATCTACGCACACACTATATCTCTCACTTTTCTCATTCCAATGCCACACCATGCACTGCACGAAATTTGTAAGGTTTGGAGCCCTTTTTATAGAGTTCGAAGTGTTGCGTCTATCCAAACGAAGAGTTGTGTCCATTGGTGAAAGATTGCATCACTTCATTGTGATTGGTTGAGAAGCTTTAATCTTATCCACAATGGTTAGGCATCTATTCATGATTGGTTGACTTCTGATAAGTGTCTTTTTGTTGGTAGTTGATGGCTATTGATGGCGGTTGATCATTCTTATCTGGTAGTTGGTAGTTAAGAAGATTTGACCAAAAAACCATCCAAGTCATGACCGCAATATACAAGTCGCGACCATGAATCTTTATTTGACAATTTTCTACTTCTGAAGTGTATCAAATCACGACCGCAAATTGTTGTCACGATCGTGAATTGTGTTTTTCTTTCGAATTCTTCTTGTAACTTCACCGATCTTTGACATCTTCAATCCTAAGCCAAATCTTTGAGTTCTATGCATCTTTTCGCACCATTTTCACTCTTTTTACATATATTTCCACTTTAGATCATTTTACTCCAAAGATTTACCTAGTATCGGCATTTGCACCAAAAACAACTACATACCACGTGAAATCTTTTATATGAAGTATAAAAATGACTTAAACTATGGTGTTTAGTGTGTTAAATTATATTAATAATAAGTGTAACTATACACTTATTAAGAACTTCTTTCACAACCACTACTTAACTATCTGAAGAAAAGGAATATCATTTCCTATCAATAATATGTCATTGACATATAATACAAAGAAAAAGATCACACTCCCTCTAGCCTTCTTATATACATAGGGCTCATTAGCATTTGACACAAAACTGATTTATCGGATTATCTCATCGAACCTAATATTCTAACTCCTCGAAGCTTGCATAAGTCCATAAATGGACTTCTGCAACTTGCATACCTTAGAGCCATCTTTGGATGTAAAACCCTCGGGTTGTGCCATATGCTCATCCTTATCTAGATTCCCATGAAGGAATGTTGTCTTCACATCCATCTACCAAATCTCATAATCGTAATGAGCAGTGATAGTAAGGAGTATCCTGATAGACTTTAGCATGGCCACTAGTGAATAGGTTTGATCATAATCAATGCCTTCTTTTTTACTGTACCCTTTTGCAACCAGCCTTGCTTTATAGGTATCTATATTACCTTCCATGTTAGTTTTCTTCTTGAAAACCCACTTGCATCCTATAGGCCTAATCCTACATGGAGCATCAATCAAGCTCCAGACTTGATGTTTGTACATGGAGTCCATCTTTGTTCTCATGGTTGAAAGCAATTTATCAGATTCTGAGCCTTCCATTACCTCCTTGTAAGTCCTAGGCTCATCATCTTCCATGAGGAAGAATTTTTATCATCAGTGATCAGAAACCGTATCGCTCGGGGAAATTGGAGCCCGGCTTGACCTACGTAATGTCGATGCTATAATAGGCTATTCCATACTTACACTATCTTATGTAACAAGTGTAGGTATAATTAGTTGACTATCCGTTTGATTTTCTTGAGTGCTTAACTCAAGATTTCTCCCACTAGCTTTCGCAAGTATATGCTCCTTCTCGAGGAATTGAGCATTTCTGGAAACAAGGACTTTTTATTCCTTGGGATCATAAAAGGTATACCCTATAGTCTCCTTAGGGTAACCTACAAACAGACATCTATCAAACTTAGCAACCAGCTTATCTGAACTTATCCTCTTTACATATGCAGGACATCCTTAAACTCTCAAGTGAGTGAGAGCCAGTTTCTTACCATACCATAACTTCCATGGAGTTTGATCAACTAATTTAAAGGGCACTCTGTTTAGAATATAAATTGCGCTCTCAAGTGCATAATCACAAAAGGATCTGCTGAGTTATACTTAGCTCATCATGGACCAAACCATATCGAGTAAGGTTCAATTTCTCCTTTCTAACACTCCATTATGTTGGGGTGTATAAGGAGGTGTCCAAAATAGATAAAATACCATTGTCCCTTAGATAATCTTGAAACGCTTAGCTTAAGTATTCACCGCCTCGATCAGATCGAAGGGTCTATATACTTTTCCCAAGTTATTTCTCTACTTTAGTTTTGAATTCTTTGAATCTATCAAAACTTTCCAACTTATGCCTCATAAGGCACAAATAACCATATTGTGAGTAGTCATCAATAAAGCTTATGAAGTAGACGAAACTCTCATGTGTCTTAACACTCATTGGACCACATACATTGGAATGTATTATTTCTAAAGTACTAGTGGCACGCTTACCCTTTCCTTTGAAAGGTTTCTTAGTCATCTTCCCTTTTAAGCAAGGTTCGCAAGCGCTATAGGAAACCCATTCCGTTGGGCCTAAGTCTCCTCATTTGTGTAACTTAGTTAAGTGAGTCTCATTTATATATCCTAAATGACAATGCAATAAGTATGAGGATTTCTCATTATCTAATCTCGATTTCTTAAAAATGTTCATATTTAGAATTTCCATTTTAGTATCTAGAACGTATATACCATCCATAGATATTCCACAAGCATGAAGAATATTATCAAGTTGAATTTGACATTTATTATTAAAAAATAAAATTTCAAATCCTTTGGTTGCTAAACGTGGAACAGAACTAATATTCTTAGTGATAATAGGAATATAATAGCAATTGTTCAAAACTAAAACAAAGCCACTAAGCAAATGAAGGCTATATGTTCCTACAGCTATTGCAGCAACCCGTGCTCCATTTCCAACTCTTAGGTCCAACTCTAAAAACTTTCAAACTTGTGCCTCATAAGGTACAAATAACCATATCATGATTAATCATCGATAAAATTTATGAAGTAGATGAAACCTTCATGTTTCTTAACACTCATTGGACCACATACATTGAAGTGTATTATTTCCAAATTACTTGTTGCATGCTAACCCTTTTCTTTGAAAGGATTCTTTGTCCTCTTTCCCTTCAAACAAGGTTCGCATACCCCATAGGATTCCCATTCTATTGGGTCTAATTCACCACATTTGCATAACTTAGTTAAGCGGGTCTCATTTATATAGCCTAGATGACAATGCCACAAGTATGAAGATTTCTCATTATCTAACTTTGATTTCTTAGCAATATTCATATTTAGAATTTCATTTTAGTATCTAGAACATGAACGCCATTTAAACACATTCCACAAGCATAAAGAATATTGTCACATTGAATTTGACATCTATTATGTGTAAATAAAAGTTCAATTCCTTCTATTGCTAAAGACGTAATAGAAATAATATTCTTAGTAATGTTAGGAATGTAATAGAAATTGTTAAAAACTAAAACAAGGACACTAGGCAAATGAAGGCTATATGTCCCTACAACTATTGTAACAACCTGTGCTCCATTTCCAACTCTTAGGTCCATTTCCCTCTTTGCAAGCCTCCTACTATTCTGTAATCCCTGTACAAAAGTACAGATATGAGTACCATAACCAATATCTAATACCCAAGAAAACTCATAGGGAACTATAGAGAAACTCTCTATCATGAACATACCTGAAATAGATGCCTCACTTGGCTCTTTTTCTTCACTTGTTCAGAATTTAGAGCTTTGCATTATCGTTTCCAGTGTATGAGCCTTCCGTACACGAAACATAATCCTTTGGGTATCCCCTTTTCAATAACCATATTTTTTACCTTCCTATTGATGAGTTTTAAACCTTTACCTTTGGTGCAAGCTTTGCTTGCCAAGGTGATAAGTGTATAATTACACATATTACCATGAAATTTTCAATCATTAAACATATGGTTTTGTTTCATTTTATACTTCATATAAAAGATTTCACGTGGTATGCAGTTGTTTTGATGCAAATGCAAGTGAATAATAAATCTTGGAAGTAAAATGATTAAAAGTGGAAATCTAAGGAAAAAGAGTGAAAAAGGTGTAAAAAGATGCGTGGAACTTAAGGATTTAGCTTAGGATCAAAGCTGTCAAAGATTGGTAAACTTACAAAAAGGATTCTGAAGAAAAACACAATTCATAATTGAGACAACCATTCGAGGTCATGACTTAGTATTCTTCAAAATAGAAAGTTGCCAACCAAATATTCATAGTCGCGACACATACTTTGCGATCGCAACTTTGACTATTTTTTGGTTAACTCTTCTCAACTGCAAACTACTAGATAAGAACGATCAACCTCCATCAACCGCCATCAACTGCCAAATGATAAGACACCTTTTGGAACTCAACCAATCATGAAAAGGTTCCTTTCCATTGTGGATAAGATCAACCCAATTCAACCAATCACAATAGAGTGATGCAATCTTTCACCAATGGACACAACTCTTCATTTGGATAGATGCAACCCTTCATACTCTATAAATAGGGCTCCAAACTCAACCATTTTCATGGCATGCATGGTGTGTGGGAACTTAATGTGACATAGAGGGTATATATGTGTGAAAATCATGTAGATTTCACTATGTTCATAAGTGTCAGCGAGAAAATGTATAAGTGATTCAAACCTTATTTTGATCACTAGATTTCTCTACATATTCGAGTGATTGTTGTATAAGTGTAATTGCAAATCACTTATAAATAAAAGTTTTCGTTCTTCAATATTCGTTTGTTCGATATTCACAAAGAATAGCATCCTAGCAGAGGTTCTTTACGAGTCGAGAATGAATTCAAAGTAGACACAGGAATTGCAGGAATTGATGACTCCCATTAAAGAGTGGATACGGTTTGATCAACTTTAGCTTTCACTTGCATACCTTTCAACTTTGCTTTGTTTTCTACTTATACTTTCTATTTCAAAGTTTATGATATGTCTATGTATCATAATGTGTATTTCGTGTTAAGTCTTTTATAGTAATCAAGTTATATGCTTTTGAGTTAACTTTAGGAGTAGTTTCGGGGTTAACGAGATTGTGTATAATCACTGGATCTGTGATTATAATGCTGTTTAGTGAGCCGACATTTTTGGAATGGTAACTTGCTAAATATGGCTATGTGAGAGCGACCCGTAATAAGCATAGTAGTATTGTTACCCAGGTTTATATAATCATCTTAATTCATTTGCACTAGATTTAGAAAAGTCATTTGATGTGTTGCTCTAAGGTGAATAATTGAATATCTGAATATCTAGAACCGAATTTGTTAAATTAGTCTAGTGTACGTAATATCTTTGTTGACTTTGCATGTTTTCTTTGCTTTACTTGTTTGTAGGGATAATCTATACTGATTTCTTCTACTCTAATCTATATACATTTATCCACCATCATATCCCATCCTACCCATTAAACAATAAAATCATTTATTTTACTTTCTTTGTTCTGTTACTCTTGTTAATCTTTAGAACCGGTTCCATCCTTGTGGGTTCGATATCTTTTAAAACTACATCGCAACTGTATACTTGTAGTTATCATCATTTTTCTATTTGACAAGTGGTATTGACAACACCTATACTTTAAAGCCAAAATCTTGTGAACAAGTTATTAAACTTATCGGTAGAAAAGTGGCATACAAGTTTTTGGCACCGTTGCAGGGGAAGGCAAGTGCGTTCTAGAGATCAAATTACCGAGAACAAGCAATTATATTTATATGTCTACAAATTATGATACTAAGTCTAAAAAACTGAAGAAAAAGAAGGATTAAAGAAGGTCGCGATTACGACTACAGATCACGCTCATGAAGTTATATAGCAAAACCTTCTATTCCTGTTTTGAAGGAAATCACGACCGCGACAAGCCTTCGCGATCGCGACATGGGCCCTGGATTCTCCTTCACAATAAATGGGTTTACTCTTTTCTTTTCTTTTTCATATTTTTTATACTAGTTTTTTGTTTTTATATTTTCAATTGAATAAAGTCTTCCACAATGAGGACATTGTGTTCTTTAGTGTGGGGGGGCAATTGTATAATCCCGAAAATCCAAAAAAATTAAATAAAATAAAAAAAACTTTATGAATATGAAATTTTTTCTTGATTTATTATTATTTATACTTTATCCATACCTATACTATACTAACATTTGTCCAAGGTTATTTTGAGTGTTAGGTATTACAAGTTTGATGTTAGTGCATATTTCAAACAAAAAGTTTCGAATATACCACACGGTTGAAAGTGTGAGTGTTTTAGTACAACATTTATCAATTTGGCAAGGAATAGTGCTGAGTAACATTCAAAAGCAACATTCCAAGTAAGTTTTGATTTACATTTCAATGCAACATGAATTAGTATAACTTGTATAGTTTTAGTTTAATGCTACTGATAAGTTTAAGTAGAGTAATATCTAGTAGTGTTCTTACTATGAGTTTTATATGCTATTCTCAAAGAAGTCCCATAAGTATTGAGTGTGTTTAAAGTATTGGGAAACTATAGCCATAATACTTTGAAATTGATCAATAAAGGATGAGGGTATTAAGAGTGAAAATATCAAAAGAAAGTGAGGATAACCAATGAGTTATGCAAAAGGTGAGGAATGGTACGGAGCAGATTCTGCAACCATTCAATGAGTGAAAAAAAGAAAATAGCATAGCACGAAAAATGGGTGCAAAGTACAAAGTACTTCAAAAAACATATGCTTAAAAGAAAAAAATGAGAGAAAGTGGTATGGAGCGTAAAATGCAACCACTAAAAAAAGGGGAGAGTGGTATGGAGCATAAAATGCAACCACTAAGAGTGTTTTTAGCATCCTAGGTTACCTAAAAATGCCTTGAGATCAAACTTTCCAAAGTGTGCTCCTTTTTTCCTTTATACTTTATATTATACTTAAGAGAAGGTAATATTTGAGTAAGCATAAATCACTTATATGAAGACGCAATTCGGTTGACCCTCCATTAAGGGAAAAGGTATGCAACTGGTCTATATAAATTGCACATTACTAATTTGTGGGAAATTTCGAACCTTTACTTGAATCTTATGCAACGTGGGAATGTAATACTCACTACAATAGTCTTTCGCCAAATTAGGTACTAACTTGAATACTAATTTATATACTTATGTTGTTTTTACCTTGAGGACAAGCCAAAAGTTAAGTGTAGGGGTGTGATAAGTGTATAATTACACATGTTATGATGACATTTTCACTCATTAAACGTATGGTTTTTTTTTATACTACATATAAAAGATTTCACGTGTTATGTAGTTGTTTTTTATGCAAATGCAGGTGTTAAGTAAATCTTGGAAGTAAAATTATTAAAAGTGGAAATCTATGGAAAAAGAGTGAAAAAGGTGCGAAAAGATGCATGGAACTTAAGGATTTGACTTAGGATTGAAGGAGTCGAAGATTGGTAAAGTTACAAGAACGATTCTGAAGAAAAACACAATTCATGGTCACGATAACCATTCGTGGTCATGACTTAGTATTCTTCAGAATAGAAAGTTTTCAACCAAATATTCATGGTCGTGACATGTACTTCGCAGTCGCGACTTTGAATGTTTTTTGGTAAAATCTTCTCAACTACCAACCACCAGATAAGAACAATCAACCGCCATTAACTGCCATTAACTACCAAATGATAAGACACCTTTTTGAAGTCAACCAAACATTAAAAGGAGCCTTTCCATTATGGATAAGATTAACCGAATTCAACTAATCACAATGAAGTGATGCAATCTTACACCACTGGACACAACTCTTCGTTTGGATAGATGTAACCCTTCATAATCTATAAAGAGGGCTCCAAACTCAACCATTTTCGTGGTGTGTGGGAACTTAATGTGACATAGAGGGTATATATGTGTGAAAATTATGTAGATTTCGCTACGTTCATAAGTGTTAGCGAGAAAATGTATAAGTGATTCGAACCTTATTTCTATCACTAGATTTCTCTACATATTCGAGCAATTGTTGTATAAGTGTAATTGAAAATCACTTATCAATATAAGTTTTCATTCTTCAATATTCATTTGTTCGATATTCATAAAGAATAGCATCCTAGTGGAGGTTCTGTACAATTCGAGACTGAATTCAAAGCAGACTCAGGAATTGCGGGAATTGATGACTCCCATTAAAGAGTAGATACGGTTTGATCAACTTAGCTTTCACTTGCATACCTTACAACTTTGCTTTGTTTTCTACTTATACTTTCTATTTCAAAGTTTATGATATGTCTATGTGTCATAATATGTATTTCATGTTGAGTCTTTTATATTAATCATGTTATATGGTTTTGAGTTAACTTTAAGAGTGATTTCGAGGTCAACAAGATTGTGTATAATCACTGGATCTGTGATTATGATGCTGTTTAGTGAGCCAACATTTTTGGAATGGTAACTTGCTAAATATGGTTATGTGAGAGCGATCCATACTAAGCATAGTAGTATTGTTATCCAAGTTTATATAATCGTCTTAATTCGTTTGCACTAGATTTAGAAAATTCATTTGATGTGTTGCTTTATGGTGAATAATTGAAAATCTGAATATCTAGAACCAAATTTGTTGAATTAGTCTAGTGTATTTAATATCCTTGTTGACTTTGCATGTTTTCTTTGCTATACTTGTTCGTATGGATAATCTATACTGATTTCTTCTACTCTAACCTATATACGTTTATCCATCATTATATCCCATCCTACCCAATAAATAATAAAATAATTTATTTTATTTTCTTTGTTCTGTTACTCTTGTTATTCTTTAGAACTGGTTCCTTTCCTGTTGGTTCGATATCTTTTAAAACTACATCGCAACTGTATACTTGCAGTTATCATCATTTTTCTATTTGATAAGTGGTATTGATAACACCTGTACTTTAAAGCCAAAATCTTGCGAACAAGTTATTAAACTTATCAGTAGAAAAGTGGTTAACACAAGTTACTTGTTCCTCTAGCCTTTAGACCTTCTTCAAAACTTCTAAGTTTCCTAATAAACTTAGTTGTCTTGTTTGTCTTTCTTGACATAAGATAATCTTTCTCAAAAGGTGAATATTTATCATATAGGGTTTCTATTATAAGATGTATGTCATGCTTGGAATTTGTCTCAATTCCTATTTGAACCAATCTTCTCGAATACAGAAAGTATTCTACGCATCGCTCAATGGCCAGGATCCCATCATTTCTCCTAGATTTATAAAGGAATCTCAGAATTTCATTCCATTCAACTCTCATGCCCTCATGAAGTCCGCTGAGATGAATCAGCATGGATTTTAAGTCCATACCTTCATGTTTTTTCTTAAGCTTCAAGCTCATGGTTTCGAGCATCACAAGTGATACAATGAAAGCATCTCTCTTGTGCTTAAGATATACTTCTTTATCTTGGATAGAAGTATCAACATCAAGATTGACTGGTTCGGGATTATCTAGATTATAATCCATGTGGCTTTTCTCAAGTTCCTTTCGAATAACTTTGAACCAGTCATCAAAATTGATCCCTATCAATTTAGTGTCAAGTATCGGGCAGAGGTTTATGTTTGGATTCATTATTCAACCTAGATATAAGATAGATTTTGTTTAGACATTAGTATATGTACATGCATTTAATATAAGGTCTTTTATTAAACACATAATTCTTACTATTTTCTCGACATTTAAATATCCCCTTCTATTCAAATTTGGGAAATTTGGTCGAACCAATATTTTTCTTAGTAGGTAGCTTCCATAGCCACTCATCATGACCCCCACTATCACAGGTCTAGCCATAACAAGATAACCATGGTTAAAACCCATCCATTTACATCTCTTGCAATTGGTAATCCATTTGAGTTCTCTTTCTCGAGACGTGTGTACCCAATTGTATGACTCCTCAAAGGTGTCTCCAATTCGGCATTAGCTCCAATAATATGGAAAACTAACCCTTCTTGGTTAAGGCATTAACCCCATCAAGTCTCATGACCAAACACATGTTAAAGGAAAGAATGTTGTGCATGTTCTTACATCCATTAATAAGGTTTGTATCACAACTTATGATAGGAAGACAATTACCGCCTTAATATTGTTGTAGGGATTTCATTAGTGCCACTGGTCTTGCCCTAGTCTAGGTCTTATATGATGAATATGATTGTGAAATAATAATTCTGAGCTATTAGGAATTATTAACTCTAAGGGAACATGCTCTGGACTGGTATATCACAATCATTCCATTATGTCAAGACTCCACATAGCATGCAAAGGAAAACAAGGTCCATGTTTAAGTTCTTGCACCTATGTCAATAAGTTTTAATTTAACAATTTCAACCATGTTTGTAAAATCATATGCAGAATCCAATTCACAAACTAGAAATTGACTAAGTCATAAAAGCCCCTTAGGTACTCTTGAATCTAATACCGATGGTGATTTCCAAGTAGAGGAGGCCCCCTAAAAGTGAATGAGAAGCCTTCTCTAATCATTGCTAAAATCACCACGAGCACTTCGATTCTTTAGACCACAGATAATTATGATTTAAAGATTTTGTTCTTTAATTAAGTGAAGTATGGGACGACCCTCAATTAAAGCATTTACACATATGGTAAAACATTACTAATTTTTTATGATAATCACCTAGACTAAGTTTGAGCAAAACCTTAATTTAGTTATCACATCATTTTCTATAACAAGAATTGAACCTTAAGTCATGCATAGCATACTTTAATCAATTCATAAAAAATCACATTTTAAAATATTATTATCAATCATGCATAGCATGAGGTAGGCTTTGATACCACTGCTGGTTGATCAAGATAGTAATTGAACATGCAATCATTGCAAGGTGGAATTTCAAAACTTAAAATTAATGCATAGATTTCCTAAGCATGCCATGATTGATACAATCTAAGTTAAAAACATTCCATAAATGCTTTTAGTTTTATAAAACATATAAAAGAGACCTAGCATTTAATGATTAAAGCATTACTATTTGATGTGTGCTTTCTCCCTTTTGGTAGCGGTGTTCCCTTTGATTATTTCGAAAACACTTCATTAGCACGAGCTTCCAAACTAGGAGAGCCTCTATGATTGATCCACACGGATCTTCACCGACCAAAACCTCAAGGAGGAGGAACTCGTCAGTAGACAGTAGCTACTTGACCACTCGAAAACCAACCCGAAAATAA
Organism: Euphorbia schlechtendalii; assembly: GCA_949673415.1. Taxonomy (NCBI): domain Eukaryota; kingdom Viridiplantae; phylum Streptophyta; class Magnoliopsida; order Malpighiales; family Euphorbiaceae; genus Euphorbia; species Euphorbia schlechtendalii. The sequence continues at coordinate 31,307 of CATIWQ010346012.1, read as the reverse complement.
TCCTGAAGGCTCCCTTGAGAAAAAGCCCTCAATAACTATTCTTCAATTGTTTGGAGAAACTCGTAGAGAATCTCAAACAATAAAGGAAGAAGAGAGAGTCAAACCTAGAGAGAAAATCTTAGCTTAAAGCTATTTTCAAGTGTTCTTGTATATAAATAAAGAGAGGAGCTGGAGGACTATTTATAGGGAAAAGGGGGAGTGTTCGACTCCCCCTCAACAACTACATGGGATGGGATAAAATCCCATCCCTTGCTTATCAGGTCAGCTACAAGGGTCATGGTGACCCTCGAACTGACCCACGCGGGTAAACAAGGAAAGCTCTAGCAAGCTTCCCTTGTTATGCCGCAAGCTTAAGCTTGTGGCCCATACAAGCGCTGCCATGGGAAGTGTGCGAACTTGTCCAGCACACTAATGGCCCGCAAGCTTTTTAGCTTGCGGGGAAGTCACGTGAGCCCCACTTTGAATAACCCATGTTCGTTTGGGGCTCACTCGCAACGGGAAAAATTCCCTTGCTCGCTCTGTGTAATTTTCCCTATTTCTTCTTTATTCCTTTTAATTATTAATTCAGTTCAACCAATTGATAATTCTTCTAACGGATTCTAAAACTTGTATTTTTGGCAAAGACCCAATCTATAGGTTCTTTACATAGTCTGATAAAAACCCAACGTGTGTGACCTCGTAGGATCGCAAAGTATAGATCCGTTAGAGGTTAACCTAAACTTAGCTTCCCATTCGGGAACCTTTGGCTTAGTGTTTCAGATCGATATAGAACCCGATAGCTCTAGACGATCAAACGGGCTTTCTAGCAAAGGCGTATAGTTCCCCGATACTTGGAACATCACGTGCTTGTGACTTGATTTGGTATTGTAGTAGTAACCAATATAGTACACTCCTTCCATCAGGTTAAGTACCATCTGGTTTGTTGAGCTCAGGTTAAGTGCTAACTCATGTAATAGCCATAGCTATCCTATTATTAGACTTGTTCACGAAGAACACCACTCGGCTATTATGAATCAAGATTGACTAGAAACCCATTCTAACAATCTTTTACTCTAATCAAAGGTTTATGAGTGTGTCACTTCAAAAAAGGGCCCTAAGGTACATCTCTCATTATATCACTATATCAAGAGCGATGGATCCCATCTTGACTACTTAGCTTACTAATATATGATCATCACTATACCCGTAATCACCCGTATCATCCTAATTGCTAGGTTATGAATAAGTATGACCCAAAGTATAGCAAATCCTAGACAAGGTAACCGGTATCTTAGGTCTAAGGATACTTGTACTGCTATTGCAATAGACATGACACCAACATATGGATATAGTTATTTCTGAGTGTCCATCATATAGAGGTCTCCAATGTATTACACGAATACATTCATGTGCTAACTCAAGGTACGGACCTTCAGCTCGTGAGATCAGTTGCTTGGATCTAATACAAGGAGTAAGCCTACACATGCTAGTCTGTCCATTCCATTGATGTCAAATCTCAATGAAACTATGACTAGGGATATTTAGACTATTCATCATAACATGTATATTCAGTTCTCACACCACATAGCTCCACTATGTACTCACACTTTTATGCTATGAAGTAGTCATGGACTTTGTCTCATCTATGCACATATACATATTAAATATTATACATATATGATACCAGCAAGATACATTAATAAATAGAAAGCATTAATCAGAAAAAACGATGCCTTTATTATTAATAATAATAATTCAAAACCGTTTGTACATTATAACTAATAAAGATATATCACCCAAATTGCCTCTAGGGCATACATCATGTCTAACACCTTTGAGTTCTTCTTCATGAATTTTCTAGAATTTTCTTGCCATCTCTTCATCATCTTTTGAGGAACTGTTAGCTACAGCTTCAGCTTTGAGGATGATGGCTTTCTTTCCTTCATCTTTGGCCTTTTCTTTCTTCTAATAGTTTTGCATTGATATTTCATGAGTTGTCAAGGATATGATCAACTCATCATATTTATAGGTAGAGTGATCTTACGCCTCTTCAATAGTTATCTTCTTTGCTTGCCAGTCTCTTATCAAACTTCTTAGAATCTTCTTTACTTGTTCTTCTTCTAAGAATACATTTCTTGGCCTCATGATCTCATTGATGATGTTGGTGAACCTGGAGTTCATACTAAATATGGATTCTTTCTCTTCCATTTTGAACAACTTATAGTAACAAAAAATTCTTATTTATCTTTTCCTTGACTTTGTTTGTTCCTTCATATGTCACTTCCAGCTTCTTCCAAATTTCCTTGGGACTCTCACAACCTAAAATTTTGTTATATTCTGCTACGCTTAAAGTATAGTGAAGAAAGTTAATAGCAGCTCTGTTACTTTGAAGTTTCTTCATGTTAGCATCATTATATGCACTTTCAGGTTTAGGGGCTTTATTCCATCCTCTATAATCGTGGGTATGTTTGGTCCATTTGCCATTGCACGCCAAGAATACATATCCTGTGATTGAAAGAAATTTTTTATTCTATTCTTCTAGAATGTATAATTCGGTCCAAAGAATAGAGGAGACCTTCACATAGATAGCCCTTCTATGAGAATCTGTATGGTCTGGTTTCCAGTTAATCATTTCATGATGTTATCACCCATAATGATCTTTTACTCAAGATTAATTTAAATCTTTTAAATGAGTCTAGCTCTGATACCAATTGTAGGATCCAATAGAGTGATAAATAGGTCAAAGGGGGGTAAATGACTTTTTTTGAGTTCTTTTCACAGCTAAAAGATTAAGCGGAATTTGCCTCTGAAACTTCTTATGAGTAAACAACTAACTTGTAGTTTTTACTCAAAGACGCTTTTTTATTTAGGTGAAGGATATGCTTTGCAAAGTTCATTAACTTTAAGTGAGAAATAAAATGAATGCAATGATAGTTAATATAAGAGAGTTTAGAAATTTGAAAACACAGATTTTTATCCTGATTCAACATCTGCCTAATCCAGCCCTTAGATACTCTGTCAAAGATTTAATTCACTATAGATTCTTCTTTTGGTGAAGAAACAAACCACTAGAATTTTTGTTAGAGTACCGTCCAACAACCTCAGTAGATATGAGCTATGCCAATATAGACCTTCCTTCCTGTATCTAAGGCTCAGAGCTTTTCACTATAAAGTTCCTTCCAGTTTAGTCTCTAAGATCCCTCACACTAACTTAAATACCATGCTAGTGATTACAATTTTGTGTTAAAAGAAATGAAAGAGTTTCTAAACTTTGTTTTAGTTAAAACTCGATTACAAATAAATGAGGAATTTTTGTTTGCATTTAGTTATTCAGAAGTGAAGAAGTTGCAGATTTTCGCGATAATTTGATTACTCTTTTGATTAATGATAATTCACCAACCTTCTTCACTTGAGGAAAACATCCCTTTATAGAGATGAGAATGTTTTCGTTGATCTTGGACATTAGACCATTGTCTAATGGAGAATTTTGTTAATTTTCTCGTTAGCAAGTCCAAGATGAATCCGCGTGATCTCTGCCAAGGAGATTCTTAGTCTCCACAATGTAAGATTATCTGCTAACATATAGAAGATGTTTTTATTCCATAGAAAGTAGCCAATTTCTTCCTTTTTCTTAGGAAGGAGCTTTTGGTGCGTGACAACATTTAATGCTATGTTAGCTCCGGTTACTTTTAGTGCTAAATTACTTAAATGTCCCTTGACCATCTTCTGGTGGATGTTATATGTTGATGTATTCACTTCTTCTAAATGTTGTGGATTTAAGGGCTTCTATTCTCTTAATAAGGTTCCTTCTGAAGACTTCTTATGTTCTTCTGTTCTTCTAAACTTGGAACCCAAAAAACTTAAATTCTTGACTTAGAATCCAACAAAATCCATTAACTCAAGTTAAGCATGACTAGCATGAAGCTTATGGGAAATTGGCTCTAGTTCAAGTGGGAGTTTGTTAGATATGATGTAAGCCCTAGAGGTAATTAGGGCGATATGTCTTTATTAGTCACTTATGTACAAGCAGTTTTTGGATTATTGTTTATCAATAATAAGGCATCTATGTTATATACCGATGATCTTCTATTTTTATGTATCTCGTTAGTATTGTATATATCCTATTATGTATATATATTTGTTGATATATAATAAAACAAAGTATGTTACTCTTTCATAGCTTGAAAGTGCTAGTACATAGTGGGAGCTATGTGGGTTGAGAACTACACACACGTGTAATTATGGAAAAGTATAAATATCCCTAGTCATAGTTTCATTGAGACTAGATATCAACGAAGTGGATAAAATAGCATATATAGGCTTACTCCTTGGATTGGATCCAAGTAGTTGATCTCATGAGATAAAGGTGGTACATTGAGTCAATGATTGCAAGGTTTTGACTCTATTTATTTTGAGGGCTTATATTCAGTAATGGTGCCAAAAACCTTGTTCCCCACTCTTCTACCAATAAGATAAAAGTTCAAAATATGAATAGGTGTTATCAATACCGCTGATCAAATTAGAAAAAAGGTAACCACTGCAAGTATACAGTTTCGATGTAGCTTTAAAAGATATCATCCCACAGGGAAGGAATTTGGTTCTATAGACCAACTAGAGTTACGGGGTAAATGAAAATAGGGAATTTATATTGGACGGGTTTGGAAGATAGATGGATGAATGGATAGATGTAAGAACAGACTAGAGATGATGTAAAATATAGAGATATTCCTAAGAACAAGTTTAATAGAGAAAAACAATCAAGAATATTTTGTACACTAGATAACTTCAACAAATAAGGTTGTAGATGCCCTAATATTCAATTATTCACCGTAGAGCAACACATGAGATGACTTTTCTAAATCTAGAGTAAACAAAATATGACACTTATAAGAACCTGGATAACTATATTACTATGCTTAGTACGGGTCACTCTCACATAGCTATATTTAGTAAGTTAGCACTCCAAAAATGTTAGCTCACTAAATAGCATTATAATCACAGATCTAGTGATTATACACAATCTTGTTAACCCCAAAATCACTCTTAAATTTAACTCGAAAGCATATAACTTGATTAACATAAATAACGCGAAATGAATTACTTATTATGGGACATAAACATATCATAAACTTTGAAATAGAAAGCATAAGCAGAAAACAAAGTAAAGTTATAAGGTATGCAAGTGAAAGCTAAAGTTGATCAAAACGTATCCACTCTTTAATGGGAGTCATCAATTCCCGCAATTCTGTGTCTACTTTGAATTCGGTCTCGACTCGTACAGAACCTCCGCTAGGATACTATTCTTTGTGAATCTCGAATAAAAGAATGTTGAAGAATGAAAACTTTTATTGATAAGTGCTTTGCAATTATGCTCATACAACAAACGCTCGAATTTGTGTAGAAATATAATGATCGAAATAGGAATCGAATCACTTATACATTTTTCTCTCTAAGAATTTGAACGTAGCGAAATATAGATATTACACTCTCTATCTATACACGCACACTATCATTCAATGCCTTCTAATCATTCCATAACCATGCACCACTCTCAATGCACGAAAATGGTTGGGTTATGAACCCTATTTATAGAGTGTGAAGGGTTGCGTCTATCCAAATGAAGAGTCGTGTCCATTAGTGAAGAGTTGCATCACTTCAATATGATTGGATGCAAATATTCATCCTCTTCCACAAATGAAAGACACCTTTTCATGATTGGTTGACTTCCAAAAGGTATCTTTTAGGTTGGTAGTTGATGGCGGTTGATCCTTCTTATCCAACGATTGAAAGAAGAGAAGAGTTGACCAAAAACCATCAAGGTCTCATCCACGAATGTCTATCACGACCGTGAATACTTGGTTGGAAACTTTCTATTGTGAAGGTTAACAAATCATGACCACGATATATGTGTCACGATCAAGACATGCCTTTTTCACATGATTCCACATTACGATTTCTACCGATCTTTGACATCTTGGATCCTTTGCCAATTCCTTAAGTTCTACACATCTTTTTGCACCTTTTTCACTCTTTTTCCATAGAATTCAACTATTTTTCATTTTACTTACAAGATTTACCTAGTTTCTTCATTTGCATAAAAAACAACTACATACCACGTGAAATCTTTTATATGAAGTATAAAATGAAACAAAACCATATGTTTAATAATTGAAAATGCCATGATAATAAGTGTAATTATACACTTATCATACCCCCACACTTAACTTTTTCCTTGTCCTCAAGGTAAACACAATAGAAGTGTATAAATTAGTATTAAAGTTCGTACCTCATTTGCCAAAAGACTATTGTAGTGAGTACCAGATTCCCATGTTGCATCATATTGAATTTAAAGTTCAAAATTTCCCACAAATTAGTAATGTGAAATTTATATAGTCTAGTTACACACCTTTGCTCTTAATGGAGGGTCAACCGAATCGCTTTTTCATATAAGTGTTATATGCTTACTCGAAAATTTCCTTCTCTCAACTATAGTATAAAGTATAAATGACAAAAGGAGCACACTTTAGAAAGTTTGTCCTCAATGCATTTTTAGGTAACCTAGGATGCTAAAAACACTCTTAGTGGTTGTATTTTATGCTCCATACCACTCTCCCCCTTTTTAGTGGTTGCATTTTATGCTCCATACCACTTTCTCTCATTTTTTTCTTTTAAGCATATGTTTTTTGAAGTACTTTGTACTTTGCACCCATTTTTCATGCTATGGTACTTTTTCTTTTTTTACTCATTGAATGGATGCAGTTTCTACTCCGTACCATTCCTTACCTTTTGCATAACTCATTGGTTATCCTCTCTTTCTTTTGATTTTTCTCTTAATACCCTCATCCTTTATTGATGACTTTCAAAGTATTATGGCTATAGTTTACCAACACTTTTAACACACTCAATACTTATAGGACTTATTCGAGAATAGCATATAAAACTCATAGTAAGAACACTATTAGATATTACTCCACTACTAACTTATCGGTAGCATTAAAGTAAAACTATATAACTTATACTAATTCATGTTGCATTGAAATATATATCGAAACTTACTTAGAATGTTACTTTTGAATGTGACTCACAACTCATCCTTGCCACATGCTAAATGTTGCGCTAAAAACTCACACTCTCAATGTGCGGTCATACTCAAAACATGTTGTTCAAAATATGCACTAACATCAAACTTGAAATAACTAACACTCAAAATAACCTTGGAACATATTTTCGTATAGTATAGGTATAGATAATGTATAAATAACACAAAATTCAAGAAAAAATTTCAAATTCTTCGATTTTTTCATATTATTTAATTTTGGATCTTCTGGATTTTTTACAAATACCCCCCCTCACTAAAGAAGACAATGCCCTCATTATGGAAGGCTTTAACTTAAAGAAAAACATAAAAATGAAAAATACTGAACTAGTCTAAAAATATGAAAAAGAAAAGTAAAGAAAAGAGTAAACCCGTTCTATTGAGAAGGAGAATCCTGGGCACTGAGAGTAAATTGACAGTTTTGTTTTCTAAAGAAAGATAGTAATTTTCGAAGCATCGATTTATTACTTTTCTTTAGAATCTTCATGTCCTTCTTCATTACTCCATGTTCTGCTTGGCAATTGTCTAATTTTTGTTGCATGCTCGCCTTCCAATCTTCTGGAGCTTCATCTTCTTCTTCATCATCATCTTCTTCTTCTTCATCTTCTTCTTCAATCATTGGAGCTTTTCCATAACGACGTCTAGCTGTAGGATTAGATGGTCCAAGAGAAGAATCTTCATGAGTAGAGATTAACTTCTTAGTGTGGTTGGAGTAGGAATAGAAAGAATATACACCATCGTTCTCTTAAAGAAGTTTGGTATTCTTTAAGTAATTCCCATCCATATAATGAAAATACTCACTTGGTTGTTGGACATAAAGGAGTTCGTTTCGCGCACCCAAGATGTAGCGGTTATAATTTCGACCGATCTAATCTTATTCCTCATACTTGTAGAATTCTTCTTCATCATGTCCCATATAATATCCATGAATTCTGCTTTTTGCTTCATCAAAGTGCAAGAAAGAACAAACAAATCTTTCTTTTGGACTTTGGTATTCTCTACTCGACAAAATACCGAAGTAGTAAGGTATTTGTGGAGAAGAAGAATGCACTCATCCTTAATTAGTTTATTGGGAGAATTTTTTGGGTTGAAGACTCTCTTACCCGTTAAATCTGCCCAAATTCGATTTGGTTGAAAAGAATCCATAATGGTTGATGATTTTTTGACTTCAAACCCGAACCAAGTATGCATCATATCCCTCGTCATGGTATATTGATTACCTTGATTGCAGAATTTTATCGCCCTTTTCCTTGCATCTTCATAGTTGAATGTCACTAGACATTTGAGAATCCAATCTCGATTTTGTGGAAAATGCATATCTACAAACTTTGTGAGTCCAAGAACAAAAAGATAATCCTCTATCTCTCTACGTAGATTCAATGTTCCATGATATCCAATTTGCTAAGCTTTTGGTAGCGCTTGCCCTCTTCCCTTATCCTTAAAGGGAAAGGACAACCATACTCCTCTTGGTATGTTTGGCTTTCTTTCTATTTGCAGATTTCTTCAAAGGCATCTTGATTATATTGAAATGGAAAGGTTTAAAGAAAAAAGGTTGAATGTTGAAGAGTGAAGATGAAGAAATTTTAGAATTTTTGTAAGCTTTTTGAAGGTTGTAGTGACTAGGGTTCAACTCAGACCTATTTATAGAGTTCTAAGAGGTCTCTAATTGGCCACAATAGTCAATATAGCAGGTATTGCTCAAAACTAGCTATTAATGGAGTTACGGACATCTGTCACATGCTGAAACCCGATCTGTAATGGTTATATTTTGCCAGTGTCGCGATCACGAAGGCTTGTTACGATCGTGACTTCCTTAATAACAGAAATAGTAGTTTTTGAAACCCGATATTCATGACAGCGAGATGTATGTCGCAGTCGCGATCTTCTTTAATTCTTCAAATTCTTCAATTTTTAGACTTTGTACCGTAATCTTCTGATCTTCAAAACACGCTGCCTTCCCCGGTAACGATGCCAAAAACTTGATTGCAAGGTTTTGACTCTATTTATTTTCAGGGCTTATATTCAGTAACGGTGCTAAAAACCTTGTTCCCCACTTTTCTAGCGATAAGATAAAAGTTCAAAATACGAACAGGTGTTTTCAATACCGCTTATCAAAATAGAAAAATGGTGACCACTACAAGTATATAGTTTTGATGTAGTTTCAAAAGATATTAATCCCACAGGGAAGGAATTCGGTTCTAAGGACCAACTAGAGTTACGGGGTAAACGAAAACAGGGAATTTATATTGGAGGGGTTTGGATGATAGATGGATGAATGGATAGATGTACGAACAGAGTAGAGAATATGTAAAATATAGAGATATTCCTATGAACAAGTTTAACAGAGAAAAACATGCAAAATCATCAAGAATATTTCATAAACTAAATAACTTTGATAAATAAGGTTCTAGATGCCCTAATATTCAGTAATTCACCGCAGAGAAATAATGAGATGACTTTTCTAAATCTAGAGTAAATGAATTGTGACACTTATAAGAAACTGGATAACTATAATACTATGTTTAGTACGGGTCACTCTCACATAGCCATATTTAGCAAGTTACCACTCTAAAAATGTTGGCTCATTAAACAGCGTTATAATCACAGATCCAGTGATTATACACAATCTTGTTAGCCTCAAAATCATTCTTAAAGTTAACTCGAAAACATATAACTTGATTAATATAAATGATGCAAAATGAATTACTAGTTATGCGCATAAACATATCATAAACTTCTAAATAGAAAGTATAAGTAGAAAACAAAGTAAAGTTGTAAGGTATGCAAGTGAAAGCTAATGTTGATCAAACCATATCCACTCTTTAATCGGAGTCGTCAACTCCTGCAATTCCAGCGTCTAGTTTGAATCCCGTCTCGACTCATACAGAACCTCCGCTACGATGCTATTCTTTGTGAATCTCGAATAAAAGAATGTTGAAGATTGAACACTTTTATTGATAAGTTCTTTGCAATCACACTCATACAACAAATGCTCGAATTTGTGTAGAAATATAGTGATCGACATAGGAATCGAATCACTTATACATTTTTCTCGCTAAGACTTTGAACGTAGCAAAATCTAGATATTACACTCTCTATCTATACACGCACACTATCATTCAATGCCTTCTATTCATGCCATAACCATGCACCACTCTCAATGCACGAAAATGGTTGGGTTTTGAACCCTATTTATAGAGTGTGAAGGGTTACGTCTATCGAAATGAAGATTCGTGTCCATTGGTGAAGAGTTGCATCACTTCAATATGATTGGATGAAATGATTCAACCTCATCCATAATGGAAAGGTACCTTTTCATGATTGGTTGACTTCCAAAAGGTGTCTTTTTGGTTGGTAGTTGATGGCGATTGATGGTTCTTATTCGGCGGTTGAAAGAAGAGAAGAGTTGACCAAAAACTATCAAGGTCGCAACCGGGAATGTATGTCGCGACCGTGAATACTTGGTTGGCAACTTTCTGTTGTGATGGTTAACAAGTCACGACCGCGATATATGTATCACGATCATGACATGCCTTTTTCACATGATTCCTCTACGATTTCTACCGATCTTTGACATCTTTGATCCTTTGCCAATTCCTTAAGTTCCACACATCTTTTTGCACCTTTTTCACTCTTTTTCCATAGAATTCCACTTTTGTTCATTTTACTTCCAAGATTTACCTAGTTTTTGCATTTGCATAAAAAACAACTACATACCACGTGAAATCTTTTATATGAAGTATAAAATAATACAAAACCATATGTTTAATGAATGAAAATGTCATGATAATAAGTGTAACTATACACCTATCAGTCAACACACGAATTTATTCAATTAATACAATAGAGGTCGCTATAAGACGGAGACTAGGAAATAGCTATATCCATGTGGTGGTGTCATGCCTTATTGTAGTAGCACTATGAGTATCCTCAAATCTAAGGTACTAGTTACCTTGTATGGAAATTGCTATGGCTCATACTCATGCATACCTTATTTAATAGGATGATACAAATGATTATGGGTATAATAATGATCATTTGTTGGTAAACCGAGTAGTCAAGATGGGATCTATCACTCTTGATATAGTGATATAATGGGACTTGTACCTTAAGGCCTCTTAATGAAGTGACACACTCATAAACCTCTAATCAAAGTATGATATTGATTGAATGGGTTTCTAGTCAATCTCTATACTTAAAGGTGAGTGGTGTTCTTCATGAACAAGTCTATCTCTAGAATAGCTATGGCTATTATATGAGCTAACAGTTTATCCAAGCTTAGTAAATCGATTGGCACTTAATATGATGGAAGGAGTGTATTGTACTATTACTATTGTAAAACCATATCAAGTCACATGCTTGTGATATTTCGAGTATCGAGGGGATCATACACCTTCGCTAGAAAGCCCATTTGATCATCTAGAGTAATCGGGTTCCATATCGGTCTAGAGCACTAAGCCTAAAGGTTCCCGTATGGAATTACAAGTTTAAGTTAACCTCTAGCAACTCTATACTTTGAGATCCTTTCACACACGTTAAACCTTTATCGAACAAAATAAAGAGCTAATGGATAGGGTTTATATCGAGAATAAAAGGATATTCAAGTTCGGTTGGATGGGCCATTTAATGGTCAAACCAGATAATAGTTTAAGAGGAATTAGAAAGTGTGTAGTATGCAGAACAAGGGATTTTTCCTATTGAGAGTGGGCTTTATAGACTCAGGTTGTTCATGTGTAGGGGCTTGCGTGACAACCTTTCTAGCACTAAAAGAGTGCTCGCAGGCCACTGGGATGCGCTAGCACTAGCTAACGCGTGCTGGTAGGCTACAGGCTTGAAAGTACTTAGTAGCGCTTATGTGGGCCTATAATGCAGGCCCACTAGCACAACGCATAAGTAGGCTTACGGGAGAACCTACAAAACCCCGCTTACAAGACAAGGGAAGCCCTCATGGGTTTCCCTTGTGGGCTTCACACAACCTGCCCATGTGGGTTATGAGCACGGGTCAACCCGAGGAGCCTAGGGTTCCGTGTAGATTACCCGTGTGTGGGATGGGGAAATCCTTATCCCACATTGCTTAAAGGAGAGCATTTTTCTCCACTTACTCCTATAAATAAGAGCCTTTCCTCCTCCTTTCTATTCACTTTAGTTCAAACTTCTCTTTAAAACTTGAATCTTTTTCTTACGAATTGCTTTGGGATTCTCCCCTAGTTTCTCTAGTATTTATGAGATTTTTCCCATTTTAGAAAAGTGCTTTTCAATTATTTCCAAGCTAGTCTACGAGTGGTCTAGTAGCCACATGTTAGTTGACAAGTTCCCCCTCCTCGTGAGTTTTTGGTCGGTGGGGTTCATGTGGACTACTCATAGAGGCTAACCTAGTTTGAAAGCTTTTGCTAATGAAGTTCTGTTTGATCACTTTAAGGGATTGCTCTACCACTGCAAGGGAAGGCACACATCAACTAGTATTTCTTTATACTTAGATGCTAAGTCTCTTTTAATAAGTTTTTATAGACCTAGAGCATCTATGGAATGTTTTAATTAATATTATATCAATTATGTCATGCTTAGGAGTTCCTTTTAGGTTAGTGTTAAGTTTTAAAATTCCGCTTTGCCAGTTCAAATGTTCATTAGCTGCCTAGATAAACCATCTATGGTATCAGAGCCTTGCTTATGCTATGGATGATTGATTATATATATATGCGTGTGTGTATGTGTGTGTGTGTGTGATTTTCTATGAATTGATTAAAGTATGTTTTGCATGACATAGGCTTCAAATCATGTTATATATATATATATATATATATATATATATATTTCAGTTTCTAGTATCCTCAAATTTGACAAGATAGAGAAAATAGAGTGAATAAAAAACAAACTAAGTGTCAAATACTCAATATAGGGGAAAAAGGACCAACTATCAAAACCCAACAAACGTCTATCATAATTTTATTTGCCGAAACACCTGAAACTCAGAGTTAGATACTATGTGGAGTAATGTCGATTTCATTTGCTGCCCTAAAACTAACATATAATTCAAAATAACTGCTTACCATACTTCCATCTTCTGCATGTAGCACAGCTCCAACACCAGCTGACCGAGATTTCCTTTTAAAGCTCCATCAAATTCAAGAATACAAGATTGAGAATATCACGTTACTCTAATTTATTTATATTGTAGAAATCCAATGACATTATACCATTCAACAAATTATGCTTGACCATCAACTAGATATATAAACCCACAAAATCATTATGCTTTGTGAATGGAGTTCACGCTGAATTACACACAAAATCAAATAGTAGGTACCAAAATTATCACACCAGAGAATCTGGCAGATGAAAAAATCTTTGAATCAGAAGGTGATAAGCCATAATACACAGTAAGCATAACACATGGAGACTATTAAATTGATAAAAATAGAAAAGGAAAAAAAAGACAATTAAATGACCATAGATGAAGTTTAAGTGAACTATGATGATGTGAACTTAACCAACATCAAAGCATAAAAGATAATCAAACAATTGTAGATGAAAAATTCTAATATGTATACTTGACACAGATAAATAGAATTCACTTTTTAAAGTTTTAGCATGGACCAATTAGTTTGGATATGGCACTTTAGAATCAATTAATCACTAAAGATAAAATTTGGATTTTCACACCGACCCAACCAAATGCGTTAAGGTTTATTAAACCTTCATTCTTATTAATGATAAAAAGTTTTCAAATAACCTTGATATTGTAAATATCTAATTTTCTTATAATTAACTGCTAGCTTTGTTATTCTCTCTCATTATTGATATGTCATGCACTTGAAATTGACTACTTTGTCAAAATTAATTTTTCAATGAATAAGAAAGTGTGTCTTTCAGCTTTTGCCATAGAATTGTTTTCTTCAGATGAATGATCCTTAGTTTCGTGGATATATTTGTGGTATCAAGTTTGTCCATTAGACTACAGGCTTCAGCATCTATTCTGAGGGTAGAGAAGAGAACTTAAAAGAACAAAAAATATATATGCCATCATCAACCAAAAAGCTCAACGAGTTTTATTATGTTTCAATGAGTTTTAGGTATATGCTTAACCTGATAGTGTATATAAGTCACTCTTACTTTTGAATATGTAAGAAACAAAAAGTAGATACCAAAGCCACTTCAAATTAGAATAAAGTAGATGGAAAGAACATGGAAGCCCTATACCATAATAATAAACCCACTTCAAATTACAAAATACAAAAGTAGTTTTCCCTGCTCATCATCTCAAGATGAAAGTAACTAAGACTTGATTTTGGTAAAGATTTGTGTACAATGAACACATAGTACTCATTTCATCTCAATGTCTTCTTGACAGTCAATGAAAAAAGAATGGTTAAAATGATCACCTAAAACAAATTTCAAGTAACTAAAACAATAATGGATCAAAATTCAGGATTTCACTCAGTCATCTTAAGGAAGGGCATCTATTTTCCTTATATTCAGGTAGATGATATTTACTCCTTTGATTCATTAGCAATTGTAAAGAAAAGAAATTAGTGACCCTCCTAAGTAATCCTACTCATTAACTAAAGTGGTAAGAGATTTGTCCGCAACTAACTAAGATTTGTTAAACATACACAATGCACTTCATATCTCTGCAGTCATTCATATTTGAAGTTGTGAACAACTTCCCATCATAATTCATAAATTAGTTTATAGACTGTATGTTAGCTTTTGTTAGCAACTGAGTCATGAAGCACAGTTCAAGTTAAATAGGTCAACAAGTTGTTTGAATATCCATGTAATTTGTTTGGCACTTGTTCACCCTGCCCCTAATCTTGTATAATATGAATTGTTTATAATTTGTAGTAGGCATTAACTATTTAGTTTCTTTAATTAAAACCATTTATATATCCTAAGTCTAGATCAAGCTAACGTTTATCCAGACGCTATTATTTTAGTGTTTTTAGTCTTGAATTCACAATCAAAATTTTCTAAATACCTGACCAATCTTGTGAGCCCTATCTTGAGATTGAATTAGATCACCAGGAGTCCAAGATAGCTCCGCTAAGTTAGGCTAACACCACAGCTCTAATGGAAAGCTTGATCACAGTAACATTTGAACAAACAAATTCATATTTGTGATATATGAGCTCAATACCATCAGCATAACAAAAATCAATTAATTCAGTAACTACTGAAATGGACCTAGTAGACATTCAAAAAAAGCTAGAACTGATGAAATGAAATGTAAGAAAGAATCAAATTTATTGTGGTGGAAAAGTATGAATGGTATAAAAAATGTAAGAAAGAAACATAGAAAAATATATAAAATGCTGAATTAAGTAAGAAAAAAGAACCCAGGCATGGCTAGTGATACCAATAGTAGCAACAGAGCCTTCATGCTTTACCCATTCGTGTGAAGTCGCATACTTCACCCCATCTATCACTGCAACCAATCAACTGAATTATGATTATGCCAATATTACAGTATATGTTCATCTCTTAGTATTTCTACTACTAAGAAGAAATACTTAGTAAAGATTTGAACTCACTCTGAATAATCTAATAAAATCCCATATTTTCACTACCGCCATTTCCATAAGTGACCAAGCAACATTTAATTATGAAGTAGTTACTACTTACAAATCACTATTAGTTGTAAATTCAAAATCAAACAAGTAAACACAGGCTATGTCTCATTAAACGGCCTAAGACCAGTTATTAACACTAATAGGATTTTACTCAAACTAATCTGTACAAACTAATAAAGCATATTCCAATGAGAACTTGATACAGTTAATAAGCATCTGCTACTACTATTTTCCTAATTCAGCTAAAGGAAAATTACACTAAAATGGATAAGATTAAAACAAAATTGTTGCATAATTGGCGTGGTGATGAACATTTCTAAATTAGATCTAGGAGGTTTCTATTATAGTTCTTAAATACAAAACACAATTAAAACATTTATAATATCATATGGAAACTTGTATGCAAGTAGAAATTGAAGAAAAACTAGAAGAGAATACAAAACTAATCTCAACTAAAACTCTATTTCCATTGTTATAAATGATAATCAACTTATTCTCAACATCGATTACAAACTTTAAGGAATACATGGTTGACTCTTCTTCTGGTAGACTTCTTCAATGGTCTTTCCAAAGCCTCCAATGTTCACGATGTTGCTAGTCGTCAACGGCATAGTTTCTACCATAGTCGATTCTAGAGAGTATGAGAATGAAAAATTAGGGCTTCTGGTAATGATTTTGACAAAAATGCAAAATTAGAGTGCAATTGAAAGTTGATCTCTGAGAAATAGAGAGGGTTTGTGGATGAATGACAGAGAAAAGGGAAGACACCGATTTCACAGAGAGGGGAAGAAGTAAAAAAATAGGCACAAAGGAGCCATTAAATGAATGATAGTGAATATATTTTTTATTTGTTACTTATTTTGATATTGTTATTTATTTTTTGATTTAACTTTCCATTTAAAAATAAGCGGCAAAACATCCCGCCTCTAAATTTTCACTGTTCATCGGTGTTTTTCGCAACAGTAAGCGAAAAGTGTTGTGAAAAAGGGAATTTTTTTACACTTTCTTAATTATTGCAACACTAATTTAACACATTTTCATACGTGTTACGAAAAATTATTTTTTTTCCTTAAAATTGCAATACTTTCATGCAACACAAGTCATTTTGGGTTGCGATAGGCCATCTATGGCGTAGTAAATTTATGTAATATAACAGGTATGATGACTATTAGATCAGATTTAACGATTATTCTTCTAGGTATATTAGTCATTATACTTGGTATAGGACCTTTATAAATATGATTTTTTCTGCAAAATTGTGTATTGTCTTTAAACATAAGACTCGAACAAAAAGCTATTACATTTGGTATAATAGTTTTTAAACTTGTTTAAAGTTCAGTCTGAAAATTCAAAAATTTTGAGTCGTACTCGAAGAACAACAAGAAGAACGGTTACTAAAGCAGGAAAAGACAAAATAAAAATGTTATCTTACAAGGTCTCAAGATATTGTAACTTTGTGACTTCCAATGAGCTTTATACTAGGTATACAAGTTTTTATACCAAGTATAAGATCTATTGTATGATAGGAATTGGTTGTTTATATTAGCAATTTAACATATTATAAAATTAATGAATGTTAGATTTAAGCGAAATAGAAAATATATTACCATTGAAGCGAATCCCATAAAATATTAAAGTGATATAATTGTTGTAATATACCTGGTATAATTACTCTTTTATCTTGTATAAAGAATTCATAATATGGTTTTAAGTGTAAAATTGATTAATGTTTCAAAATATAAGAATGTAATAGCTTTTATATCAGGTATAATAACTCGTATACTAGGTGTAACTGCTCTTATACCAGGTATAGCAACTCTTATATCAGATTTAATGCCTTCATTAAATAGTTTCATAAAATAGTTTTGCTGCAAAATTTAGTATAAGGTAAAAGTTATCATATCGAAGCCATGCAAATATAAAAAGAAGGTAAAAAAAATAGAAACTTAAGAGAAGGGTAAAGTAAAAATATTTTGTTGTTATGTTAAAAACAAAAATATTTTATCCAAACGAGGGATTTACTACAAATATTTTTTAGGCATATGTTTTAAGGGGTTTTTATAAGAATGCCAGACAAAGTCAAAATAATTTTAGACCATGCCATTGTGTAATTTTACAAATCTCACATTTTAAGTTTTGACTCTTCAAAAAACGTGAATTTAAGTTTTGATTTTTCAAAATACGTGAATATAACAATAATCATTGATTTCAGGTATAATAGTTATTATAGCAAGTACAATGTCAATTATATTGTTCGAATATGAAATTTGAAACCAGTTCTTAAAATTTTCATTATCTTCAGTGATTTGAATATTTCTCTAATATTCTTTATTTATGTTGACTATTATACCAAGTATAATAGTCATTATACCCGGTATAATGATTATATTACTATTTAAATGTGATATCTGAAACTTGATCTTGCTACTTTTTTTTTATTATTTTTTATAATATTAATTTGCATTATACCAGTTATAACGACATGATCTAAAAACTAGGTTCTAATGTGAAATATGAAACTTGATGTATAATTATCATATAATATTCATATGCGAAACTTGAAACTTGATCTTAACACTTTCTTTATCTCCAATTATGTGAATATGTTTTTGTATTACTCGTTATACAAGTTATAATGGCTATTATACTTGGTATAATTAGTATTATACATGGTATAATAATTATTATACCAGGTATAATACAAATTATACCAGGTATAATACACATTATACCAGGTATAATGACATGATGTGAAACTGAATTCTAATGAAAGTAGGAAAAGACAAAAACTAACAAAATTATCAACAATCACACCATGATCTTCATACTTGAGAAACTTGAAAACATATGTCCAAATTCCATGATAATGCACCAAAACAGTTAACATCTTGCATAGAAAAAAGCTGAGTAAGAATACAGAAAACAAAAATCGTACAAATTAAACTCGTAGGAGGAAAACTAAACTCACCGGAAAAGAAAAAAAACTAAACCAAATCGCAAAATTGCATCAAAATTGAAAATAAACTCACCAGAAAACTGAAACAAATTGAACAAATCGTAATCTATACAAAATAAGAAGAAAAGAGAGAATGAACTAACAAATTGCACAAGAAAAATCACAATAAAAACATAGAAAACTGAAATCAGATTATCAAATCAAATAAGAAAGCAAATCGGAATACAGATAAAAGAGATCGGAACAAATCGAAGGAATGAAAAGAGGCAGCAACACAGATCGGAAAGTTGATGAAGAGATCTGAGTGAGAAAAAAAAACAAAACAACAGATTTAGATCCAGATCAAAATTTGATGATGAAATTAGAATGAGTTAAAACGCAACAAGTTTTGATGATGAAATTTCGATTTACAGAGATATTGATTTGAAGAAAAGAAGAAGAGGAGGAGGAGGACGAGGAGAGAGAAATAGAAAGAATATTGAAAAAAAAAATATTCAATTATGGTAAAAGAAAAAGGGTAAAATAAAAAAATCAGGAAAAGTAAAAATATCATTCCTTTTCTGTAAAAGGAAAAATATTTTACTCAAAAAAGGTATTGACTTGTATTTTCTTGTGTTTTAATTACCTTTTTAAGTATTTATAAAAGAGTCCAGCCCGGCCTAAACCTGATGTAAATTTAAATAGGTTGGGCCGGAATTGGGTATTGACTTGTATTTTCTTGTGTTTTAATTACCTTTTAAGTATTTATAAAAGAGTCCAACCCGACCTAAACCTGATGTAAATTTAAATAGGTTAGCCCGGCCAATGCTCTAAACCTGAAATTAATCCTCCAACATTTATCAATTATAAAAATAATACGTAGTTATAATGGATGATAGAGAATTTGATGATATTTCTGTTACTTGATATGTTATTTTGAAAATATTATTGATAATCTATTAGAGTAACTGTTCTGATGGGGTTGGCCTATGGCCAAATGGTATGATATTTAATGTTGTCAATTATAGGCCAAACATGGAATCATTGCAACTTTAAATAAACTTCCCAAAATGGTTTGGCTACAAGCATTAAGAAATTAACTGGACAATAAAATTTGTTTGAAAAGATTTTTCCAATTAATCCAATCAATTGCGGCTTGATTTGAATAATTTCTTTTTCCTTCTTCAGTCCGTGTCCCCTTAATTATTTTTTTAAGGCATGATTGGACATTTTGGTCAATAATATTACGATTATACAACACCAAAAACAAAATAATATATCCACCGAATGATTTGATGCGATAACCATTGGGAAAAAGTATATATGATGCCAAAAAATCACAGTTATTAGGACATTCTAAACAAGTAGTACATTATATTCTGTATTTTGAAGGATACCAATCACATCAATATAGATGTGCATCTTTTTTTAATGAAAATTGGGAAGGTTAGGGACGTTGGGCTTGACACCCAGTGGACAAAACCATCGATCCTATTTTATTAAAGAAGAAAAATTATGAAAAAGAGAAAAGCGAAAGAGACAAAGTGAACTCAAACATGCTTTGAACATAAAAGAGAGCAAATCAAGTAAACCGATAAAAACCTCGGCCACTGAGATTGTGAAAGTAAATTGCAGCATAAAAATTAGGGACGGTGTCCCACCACTTAAAGCCTAGGTGAAGCCTACCACGAGGAGCAAGGGAATCTACAAATTGATTACCCTCTGTTGAAATGTGAGACAATCACCGTCATAGAATACAGTTGCAGAATGCAAGCTAGCCAATCCATCTCTACCATCAACGGGACTGATGTGGGACGCGACTTGAGTAAGTTCACAACATATAAAAAGTAGCACTCAATTCAAAGGGATGTTTTGCCCTTACTAAAATACAAATCAACTTCTTATATAACCACTCGAAGGTTAGCCAAAAAAGCAAAAGAAGCCTCCGAAATGCGGAAAATTCCTCCACCGCTAGCTGCCCCTGCTGCTCCACTAACAGAGGCGTCAATATTGACTTTAAATCACATAACAGGGAGCGGCAACCACTGCACAAAAGTAATCTTTGAAGCTGTGCAAAGTCTCGTAGTTAAGGAAAGATTACTAATAATATTTAGCTCCGCCGTAGAATTCCACACCGTACCAGTACGAATGCTATTACCCTTCCGTATACAAGACCAAAGGCTCTGAAGCAAATGGTAAATGCACAAAGATTCATCTTCAAAAATCACCCGATTCCTTGTCGTCCAAATCAGCAAAATGATAGAGACGTTGGCATTGTTCCACATAGCAGAGATTTGTGTGCTGAATTTGTGCGAAAAAGTAGCGCGCAAAAAGTCCTTGAAAAAGAGATTTGAACCACCGTCCAAAGATCTTTAGCTATAATACAATTCATAATTAAATGATGGACAAACTCAGTTGAAGACTTGCACAGATTAACAAATAGAAACTATGTTTATGCCTCTTTTTATTAGTTGGTCATGGGTAGCAATATAGCCCATAAACACTCGCCAACACACGAAAGAATGGGAAGGAGGGATGGAGGCCATTAAAATTTGGTTGAAGATGGAATCAATTACTAAGTCTCCAATTTAGCCATGTGTAAAATAGTTGATGGTGAAAATACCTTGACTACCCGGTCTCCAAAAGCAACCATCCAACTCGTCCCCGCTTCTTCTAACCAAATTAATACTTGTTTGGATTTGACGGGTACAATTTAGCAGGCCTCGCCAACCATTGTTAGTAAAAAAAAATCAACTGTGATCGTTTTAGAACACAAATCCACAAGATTGAGTTGTAACTTATCCGCAACAGTTGGTCAAATCCATTTTCATTCTAGAAATTACGCCTTGGATTAGTACCAATAAACCAAAAGGTGTTAGAATGAAGGAGACCGTAATCCCCTTCTACAGAGGACACAATGCTCGATGAACCCATAGCCATTCTTGGAATCCTAGTCGCATTCAAGAATCTTGATCACAAAATGTTAAGACAAGGGGAGGGGTAACAAATTAAGTTCCAAGCCATCTCCCCAAGAATAACACTATACACCATTATGATATCTTTAATACCCAACCCTCCATTTTTATAACTATGCATACAGAGGTTCCAAGGAACAACAACTAACTTCCTTGAATCAATTGCACCTGACCATATGAAGTTTCTCATTGTTTTCTCAAGCAAACATAAAAGGATTTGTGGTCACTTGTAAATGGCAAAAAAGTGCAAAAGAGAGATGGAAATCAGTGATTTTACCAAAGGTGTTATACCAGCCATTTCCTTCGACAAATTGAGCCAAAACCTTATGAAGAAGGGGATGAAGATGGAAAGCCTTGGGGTTGCCTATGAAGAGAGGTACACCCAAGTATTTTGAATGGAGGTTAACTAATGTGAATGCTTGTAATTGATGCAAGAGTGACCCTTCTTGAGGGCGAAGTTGTAAAACAAAAAATGACCCAAGATATTCGCATAATGTTCCAAAACCTTTTTCACCTCAGTAAAATTCTTTTTCGTGGTTTCCATGAAATTGAGGATGTCATCCGCATAGAGAACGTGTGAAGGAAGGTTAGAGTTACTCATATATCGCATAGGATAGATAATGGTTAATCTAGGCAAGTAATGAGCATGCATACTGGCATGGAAGAATTTCAAAACATAAAATTAACTTAAAAGGAACTCCTAAGCATATCATGATTGATATAATCTTAATTGAAATGTTCCATAGATGCATTAGGTATATAAAACTTATTAGAAAAGACATAGCATCTAAGTATAGAGCATTACCAGTAGATGTGTGCCTTCCCTTGCTGGGGTAGAGCTAAAACTTTAAACAAATCGGATAGAGCTTCGCTAGCACTAGCTTCCAAACCAAGACAGCCTCTATGAGTAGTCCACACAAACCCCATGGACCAAAACCTCACAAGGAGGGAGAAATTATCAATTAACAAGTGGTTACTAGATCACTTATAGACCAACCCAAAAAAAACTACGAAGGCTCTTTTCCAAAAACACGAATAAGCCTTAAAAAAGAATCTCGCAAATATAAGAGAAACTCAGGGAGGATCTCAAAACAATTCGCAAGAAAGGAGTCATGGTCAAAAGAGAAGATTGAACCAAAGTAAATTAAATGGAGGAGGAAAGACTCTCGTTTATATAAGTAAGGGGAGCAAAATTGCTCCCCTTTAAGCAATGTGGGATGGGGAAAACCCTATCCCACATGAGGGTAAATAGCGGGAGCCTTAGGTAAGTCGACCCGCGCGCAGAGCCCGAGTAGATGAGCTATGGGAAGCGCACAAGGGAAGCCCATGCAGGCTTCCCTTGTCTTGTAAGTGGGGCCTTACGAGTTTTCCCATAAGGTCTAACGAAGCACTTGTGGGCTTATAACCCACCAGCATGAGCTAGTGCATGTGGGCGGCCTACGAGCTCTCTTTAATGCTCACATGACTGCCACGGAGGCCCCTTGCCCATGACCTGATCGTAAGGTTTTGACTCTACTTATTTTGAGGACTTATATTCTATTTTGATGCCAAAAACCTTGTTCCCCACTTTTCTACCTATAAGTTAAAAAGTTCAAAATATGAACATGTGTTGTCGATACCGCTTATCAAATAGAAAAATTGTGACCACTGCAAGTATACAGTTTCGATGTAGTTTTATAAGATATCGATCCCACAGGGAAGGAATTCGATTCTCAAGACCAACAACAGTTACGGGGTAAACGAAAATAGGTATTTTATTGGAGAGGTTGGATGATAGACGGGATGAATGGATAGATGTATGTATAGACTAGAGAAGATGTGAAATATAAATATATTCCTGAGAACAAGTTTACTAGAGAAAAACATGCAAAATCATCAAGAATATTTCGTACACTAGATAACTAACAAATACGGTTCTAGAGGCCATAATATTCTATAATTCACCGCAGAGCAACACATGAGATGACTTTTCTAATTCTAGGGTAAATGAATTATTACACTTATAATAACCTGGATAACAATATTACTATGCTTAGTACGTATCGCTCTCACATAGCCATATTTAGCAAGTTACCATTCCAAAAATGTTGGCTCACTAAACAACATTATAATCATAGATCCAGTGATTATACACAATCTTGTTAACCCCGAAATCACTATTAAAGTTAACTCGAAAGCATATAACTTGATTAATATAAATGATGCAAAATGAATTACTCGTTATGACACATAGACATATCATAAACTTTGAAATAGAAAGTAGAAGCAGAAAACAAAGTAAAGTTGTAAGGTATGCAAGTGAAAGCTAAAGTTGATCAAACCGTATCAACTCTTTAATGGGAGTCGTCAATTCCCGCAATTCCTACATCTACTTTGAATTCGGTCTCGACTCGTACAGAACCTCCACTAGGATGCTATTATTTGTGAATCTCGAATAAAAGAATGTTGAAGAATCAAAACTTTTATTGATAAGTGCTTTGCAATTACACTCACACAACAAACGCTCTAATTTGTGTAGAAATATAGTGATTGAAATAGGAATCGAATCACTTATACATTTTTCTCGCTAAGACTTTGAACGTAGCGAAATCTAGATATTTACACTCTCTATCTATAAATGCATACTATCATTCAATGGCTTCTATGCATCACGTACACACCACTCACTCTATGCACAAAAATGGTTGGGTTTTGAACCCTATTTATAGAGTGCAAAGGGTTGCATCTATCCAACCAAAGAGTCGTGTCCATTGGCAAAGAGTTGGATCATTTCAATGTGATTGGATGCAAAGATTCATCCTCGTCCATAATGGAAAGGCACATTTTCATGATTGGTTGATTTCCAAAAGGTGTCTTTTTGGTTACCTGTTGATGGCAGTTGATCGTTGTTATCTAGCAGTTGGTAGTTGAATAGAGATAATAAATAACCGTCACAAGTCGCGACCGCGAATCACATGTCACGATCGTGAACATTAGTCAATAGTTTTCTGTTTATGAAGAGTGATAAGTCGCGATCGCGAATAGGTGTCACGATCGTGAAATGCTATTTCTTCATGATTCTTCTTTACAACTCATCCTTACCAAATGCTAAATGTCGTGCAAAAAACGCTCACACTCTCAACGTGTGGTCATTCTCGAAACATGTTGTTCGAAATATGCACTTTCATTAAACTTGAAATACCTAACACTCACAATAACCTTGGAAAATATGTTAGTATAGTATAGGTATGGATAATGTATAAATAACACAAAAATCAAGAAAAATTTCAAATTTTTTGATTTTTTGATTTTATTTAATTTTTTTGGGTTTTGGGATTTTTACAAATACCCCCCACACTAAAGAACACAATGTCCTCACTATGGAAGACATTATTAAAATTTAAAACTAAATACTAAAAACAAACAACTAGTCTAAAAATTTGAAAAAGAAAAGAAAAGAGTAAACCCATTCTATTGAGAAGGAGAATCCGGGGGGCTGGGAGTAAATTGACAATTTTTTTTCCAAAGAAATATAATAATTTTTAAAGCATCGATTTATTACTTTTCTTTAGTATCTTCATGTCCTTCTTCATTACTCCAAGTTCCACTTGGCAATTGTCTAATTTTTGTTTCATGCTTGCCTTCCAATCTTCCGAAGCTTCGTCTTCTTCTTCTTCTTCATCTTCTTCTTCAATCATTGGAGCTTTTCCATGATGACGTCTAGCGATAGGATTAGATGGTCCAACAGAAGAATCTTCACAAATATGGATTAACTTCTTGGTACGGTTGGAGTAGGAGTCGAAAGAATATACACCATCGTTCTCTTGAAGAAGTCTAGTATTCTTTAAGTAATTCTCATCCATATAATGAAAATACTCACCTGGTTGTTGGACATAGGGGAGTTCGTCACGCGCACCCAAGATGATGGCGGTGTTAATTTCGGCAGCTCCAATCTTATCTCTCATACTTGTAGAATTCTTCTTCATCATATCCCATATAATATCCGCGAATTCTGCTTTTTATTTCATCAAAGCGCAAGAAAGAACAAAAAAATCTTTCTTTTGGACTTTGGTATTCTCTACTCAACAAAATACCAAAGTAGAAAGGTATTTGTGGACAAGAAGAATGCACTCATCCTTAATAAGTTTATTGGGAGAATTTTTGGGGTCGAAAACTCTCTTACCCATTAAATCTGGCCAAACTCAATTTGGTTGAAAAGAATCCATCATGCTTGATAAATTTTCAATTTCGAACCTGAACCAACACTCATCATCTCTCTTATGACTGTGTAATGCGTCCCTTGGTTACGAAATTGAATCGCACTCTTCCTTTTATCTTCAAAATCGAATGTCACTAGACATTCTAAAATCCAATCGCGATTTTGTGGAAATCTCATCTCCACAAATCGGCTTAAACCCAAATTAGCAAGATACATCTCCATTTATTCATGTAGTCCTAAAGTCTCCAAGAAAACTAAATCAAGAAAGATCATACCATTGATTTCCAACTTATTTAGAACTTTGAATCTCTTTCCTTCTTCACGTGTGCGAATCGGAAAAGGATAACCGTACTCTTGTTGATAATTCAGGACTTCTCTTCTATTTGTAGGTACCATGAGGCATATTGGTGTTTTGAAGTGAAGGTTGAAAAAGTTTAGATAGTTGTGAGTGGACGACACAGAGCGATGGGCCAAGAGCGTGTGATTTCATGGGCGTGTTCTACCGGGGTGTTTAAAAAAAAGTGCACCGGGTCGTGGGACCCGGGAAAAGGTTGAAAACAAATTTAGATCGGTTCGAACCTGAATCCACCATCTCTTAGTGTGGAGTCACCACCCGGATTATCTCTTTCTAGGAATTTGAGTCTTGTGAGGTTTAACGTTCGGGGTCGGCCCAGTAAGACACAGAGATTCGGGTCCGGGATAAGTTTCTTATTTCTCATTGGATCGTATTATATTACATCTACTGAAAACCGTATTCTCTTAATTATGCATATTCATGCTTAGGTCGATTTTGATTTTAAATGCATGATTCACGTATGACGAAAATAATAAACCATCCACAAGGTGAAATAATAAACCATCCATAAAGTAGTAAGTAAATGCAGAAAATAAATGTGAGAAATAAATATTACAAGGCTTCCAAAAATCAGGGGATGCAACCGCCTGCTAACCTATTAATTACTTTTCCCAAAAAACAAAGAAATTGGGATACCCGAAGGAAAATTAAAATCCTAAACCTACATCTAATCCTAATCTACCTACATCCACAAAGGTTAGCATAGGGGATATCACATATATGTTCAATTTTGAATTTAGCGAGGCTCGTGTGGCTAAAAAAGAATCAATCGCGATAATGTGTTTGTTATTTAAATAAAACACTTCATTTTATTAGCATGTTGGTTGATCATTTTAATTAATGAAATTGCTCGCATGGTAAATTGGTGAGGGCTATTATCCGGGAATATGTTTTATTCCATTCGTGGGGGTGTTCTAACATACATCTCCTTTTAATAAAGAAAAATAGATGAAGAAGAATTACAACATTTGAATAAAATAAAAATCCTAGGTTCACAAATGAAATCAGAAGAAGAAGAACAACATCGAAAGCATGGAAATTGCGGTTCTAGGAACTCAGAGGTTACCCTTACGGAATGTATCCACTTCGAAGATATCCGATCAGCCATTGAAAATCTTCCCCGTCCTTTAGTTTAGGTAAAAATTATTGTGGAAGTCCAAAAATGTTCGTTTAGTTCTTGGAAATTGAAGCAGTTCTAAAAGCTATATTTTGTCTGTAAATTTCTCTAGGTCCCGATTATCGAAAAAGACCCAACCTATTTATAGGAGGAATCCCGAAAATCCAAAAAAGGTAAGTTTTTCTAACGAGGGTCTCGTGGGAAAAAAGTTCGGCGAGGCCCCTCACTGCGTCTTTGGTGAGCTCGCCAAAGACTTTAGCAATGCAGCCTCGCCAAGGTGTTTTGGCGAGGCTCGCCTCACCAAAGCCCATTTCTCGGCCAGGCCTGCCTCAGAACAAGGATCCAGTCTCCCTCGGGTTTTTGTTTTTGAATTTTTTATTATTTTTTTATGTATTTTCATATTTTTTTAATTAATTTCTGAATAAAATTAAATAATTTTATTGAAAACGTCCTTCTAAATTTAGAGACGAGGAGGATTCTTATTCAGATACATTTGGATACTAAAAAATTATGTGATTCAAGGATAAAACCCTGAAAAGCCATCATCATTGAACGCGCGAGTTGATACAAAATTCCGTGCTCATAGCCGCCCCTCGTGTGGTTGTCACTGGTCGAACAGCCAGTGTGATCAAACGAAACGAGCGCAGGGATAGAGTATACCTGACTGGTGTAGTTGGTGACTTCTTGTTCCCAATTGGTGATAAAATAGGCTTTCCTTTCTGGCACCGTGTCTTCGTATGGTTGTCCATTTCTTTCTTTGTAATCCTTTAGGTGCTTGCTGCCCCTTGTGGGTGGGTTTACCGTTTCAATCTGCGACGTCCCTGTTATTGTCGGCATTTGTTCTTCTTCGGCTGCGATTATCGTGTGCCTCTTGGAACGATTGGAGATAGGTTCCTGAATTTGTTTAAAAGGCAATCTTGAATTTCCTTAGTAGGATGTTGACTTGTTTTCTGTGGCAAATCAAGAAAATAATGTTAATAAATATTTCATGATGAATGTTTTTATTATTTGATTGAGTTTATACGGAGCAAAAATTTTTTCCCCTTCAATCAAAAATTAAAACGTTGAAGAATAAATGAATTAAATGAGTTTGAGGCATATTAGGGATATCCCGTGCATCGTTCCGTAATGTTAGGAGGCTCCCATTGTAAAATAATAAAATAGATAGGTGGCGCCCACTTATTTTCTTTATAAATAGGGCTCCCCCTTCTTTATTTCTTCACTTTTCATAATCTTCCTCTCTCTCTAAACACTCTCGCTCTCCCTTCTCTTTAGCAAACATGTTGTCGAAGGTTGATGGCAGGGCTTGTGAGGGTCCATAGAACCCTCGGCAGACTCTAATGTCTGGCGCGGCCCCGAGAGCTCACCGGATTTTTCCAGCGGCGCCTCTCGGGGCCCCGGTCGCTCCTCTATGTAATCATTGTATATTTTATTATTATTATTTATTTTTTTAGATGAAAAAGAGATTGGAAAATAATTAAAGCTCGGAGTCCAAACGTCTTTTGGATCCAAAATAACTTTGAAGATAATAAGACTCGGGTTCTAAATTTGTTTTAGACCCGAGAATATCTGAGGACTTTTTTGAGAAATGCAAGAAGAAGAACGATTTGAAAATAATCAAGATTTAAGATCCAAACATGTTTTGGATTTAAATTATTCAAAAGAAATTGAAAGAAAATATTTTTGGTGTTTTTATCATAGCTTTTTACATTTAATTAAAAAAATCGTATTATTTGATTTGTTTTGTAGTCCCCCACACTTTGTCCTACTAGTGGGTATTCTACCATCCAGGCGTGGTATCGTCATGCTTCTTCTCACCCCGAGCTTGTTCAGGCCATCGAGGCCACCGGTTTCGGTTCTTTGGCCCTATCCTTATAACCTACATTATTACCATATGCAACATCGATTACGATTGCTTAGAGGTGGTGTGACATTTCGCACACCTTCCATCTTCCGATTGGGGAGGTTACCATCACTCCTTTCGATATCGTGGCGATCACCGATCTCTCTTGGACTAGTACTGTGATCTGGTTTAACGCCTCCTTGGAGAGGTTCTTCAAGGCTCCCACCTCTTACTGTCGCGTTAAAGGCCTGCTCGGTATTGATCCCAGAGCCCCGGCCTTGAGTTACAGTGTGTTGTTTGATTATTGAACGGGTCGGCAGTTTGTTTTTGAGGCCAAGGTTCCACAGTACGTCTATTCATTTTTTACCACCTTATTAAGTGTGACATTTTTCCCTGTCTCGAACAGTGAAATCAACTATGGGTTGATTGAGCCACTAGTAGACTTGGATGGAGTCAGTGGCCTTAACTGGTAACGGGCGATCTTGGATTTCCCTTGACTTTGTTATTCGGGGTTGTTTGTAGGCGCTGCGTTGCTGCCCCATGATTCTTCAAGTATTGTTTGCTTACTTTGTGATTTGTGTATGTCTATTTTTGATTGATTAACCTTAATTAACCTCCCTGCCCGCAGTTTACCGATGCTCCGGAGGGTGCTCCGTGTATGGCCCAGATTTTCTCATCTTTCAAGGGAGATGCTTTGGGTTCTACTGATTACTATCAACATCTTTGTGGATTAACTCTTGAGCTGGTGATCGATCTCATTTTGGATGGATATGATCACCTTTTTATCTTTAAATTTATTCTGACTATGTTGTTCTTTCTTTTCAGGTGGAACGGAACCCATGGAGGGGTCTCCCGAGTTATCATTTGGTGAAGGAGATTTGGTGAGATGTCGACTGCCATCGCTTCATCCTTGAGGGACCCAGGACCCGTGAGTGGTACCTGGGTGAGCATATTCAATTCTGGTGGACTAAGTCAGTGTCCGGTAGGCGTATTCCGCCTACGCTTCCCACCAGATTGTTTTGGGCGCACTTGGTGATTAAAGATCCCGGAGAGCGGCAGCTATTCTTCAAGGAGTATGGCGTGAGGCTCTCAGGATAGCGTGGTGACTATGAGGCCTTCATTCGGGAGAGGCTGCTCCCGCTTCACCCATCGACACAGCCCAAGGAGGCGCAACCCTCTACTCGAGTTAGGGTTCAAAGAGTTGATGGTGGTTTTGGTATGGGTGCTAGCGGCACTTGTGTGGGATGCCGGGTATGAAATGTGTTAGCTATTTTATCCATGTTGATCTTGTTTCTAACTGTTTGTCTGTCTTTGAAGGAATTTGTCTAGAAGAGGGTTCGTGTACCTAATTTGAATGCTATGGCCGGGGGGGGCGAGTACATCTTCCTCGAGTGTTGTTGAAGGGAGATTTGCGATTCCCCTTGACTCTAGTTTCTACTTGATGGGTTCCATGTGGACCTCGCGATAGGTGCCTCTTCCCTCGAGCTACCAACTCCTACGATCCTGCCGACACTACTCATGTGAGTTTTAGATCGCAAGCTATCTTTGGGGACATCTTAACGTTCGTTTACTCACTCCTTTCCTTTTATAAGTGATACGTGAGGGATGGATAGGGTGGTCCGACATTCCTTCGCATTGAGGGACCTGATGCTTTCATAAGATGTGATTACACGGGTATATTGTTTTTCTCGACCTATCATATGTGATGCATGAAATGTCATATTTTTATGTACATGGATATGATTTTTGTGACATGTTTTATGACTGTAGGATATGGCGGCGAGGAGCGAGGAGTTCAAGCGACTCTACCGAGAGCTCGACTATTGGTTTCAGTCACTAGATATTAGCCATCAGGGTCTAAATACTCATTATCATGGCCTTGATTCCTTGCTTGATGACCCAGACGTTGGGCCGCTTGTGAGCATGAGATTTTCTACCAGCTCGCGCGTTTGATGATGACGGCTTTTACGGGATTTTATCCTTGAATCACACATTTTCAAGTATCCTGACGTGTCCGAATTAGAACCCTCCTCGTTATTAATAAAATTATTTAATTTAATTTAGAAATTATTTAACTAAAAAAAAAGACGCAATCCCAATTGCGGGGGAACCTCGCAAAGAGGCAGCCTCGCGCGAGGCCGCGCAAGGAAGCCCGCGCGAGGGTCTTAAGTGACCCTCGCGGGGCCTGCCCGCGAGGGTCCAAAGGAACCCTCGCGGGGCCTCCCCGCGAGGGTCTTAAAGG
>CATIWQ010346009.1:0-59746 GCA_949673415.1 Euphorbia schlechtendalii | reverse complement strand
ATTGTGTATTTTAAAACCAACAACTTGGCTATTCCCTTCTATTGCAGGGTAGTATGCAACTGCTGCTCCAACAAAAACTTAAGACTTTGGTGATTTGTACAAATAATGAATGGTGACATTTCTACATATTGTCCCCAAGCTGTCACCGCCTGAATGAGGGCCAATAGCTGCCTCTCATATATGCTAACAAACTCTAATTTCGAGGGCACAATGACTTGTGTTAGTCGTTGCTCAAATCTTGCTGTTGAGTTTTTATTTATTTCCTATTTGTTTGCTGTAGTTTACGCAGTCAATGATTTTGTTTTGATTTTTTTATCCTTTCCTATAATTTAGCTCATCTGTTAGTTTTTTGAATATTATATAATGTGCTGATACTTATCAAATAAATTATTCAGATTTTCTCAAGTTTCTCTCTTGTTACATACAGTATTGTTTTTCTATTTTTTACTGCAATTACTCTTGTTCTTCATTTTTCTGTTTTCAATCCCAACAATGTTCCTAAAAAATGGTCAGTAACATTCATTGACTTGATTTGAAAGTAATTCCATTTAGATATAAATTCACTAAAATAATTCTTTTTACTATAGTTATGCACCTTGACAGTAACATTTTACAGAAGTCTCTTAAATCTTACCTACTTTGACTCTTGCATTACCTTGAGAAATCTGAAACTGTTCTGTAATACCCAGATGAGCCATCAGTAACCACACATGAGTTAGCAACTCTCCGCCTTTCGTGAGCTTCTTGAGGTGGCTTCGCCATCCGCATTTATTCGCAGCATAACACAGCATTTCTATCCACACTACATTTATCAGCTCCCATTTGTCCTCCTCCTTTGTCCATTGCAGGGACTCTATCGACTTGGCTAGCCGACACCCGTCAAATAGCACCGACTTGCTTCTGTCTCCTTTTACTTGGGACGGCGGAATCTCAGTGTTCACTTCTAGCAATGCTTTGCAAGCTTGTTTGCTGTCTAGTTTGTAGCTTTTTTCGCTAAAAAATTCGGCTGCTTCAGCACATGTGTCTTGGAATCTTATTTGTCCAATCCCGTTTGGAAGCATGAAAGGACACATCACCAGAAGATATAACATGTATTCCGAGATTGACTTGCTCTCTTTGCATATTGGGTTTTCGATTACATTCGCTTTTCTTTTGGCATCCATGTAAAAACACAGATCAGTAGCAATGTGCCATAGAAGAATGCTTTGGTCAAATTCCTCCTCAACACTCCAGCCAATTTCCTCGAAGCATCCTGTTTCCCGAAGGACTTCTTCTCCCCTTTGAGCACATAATTTTTTCGAGTTCTTAATGTCCAGTGGTTTCGCAGATTTCTCCAGGAGTTTTTGAAAGATGAGTTTTTTCAAATCGGGAGAAACAGTGTGTAGCATTCTGTATTTATAGCTCTCAAGCATCTCATAAATGCACAAGAACTTGAGAATTCCACTGAACTTAATCGGCTTTTCTTTAAGGCAAAAACTTACAAGATTGTATCTCGGCATGGAATTCGACCATCTCTTGTTCGCATCAGGCACCAGAAACCGCAACAATGACTGGATAAAGGAAATGGACTTGTACAAAAGATCCACCCAAAGATTTTTGCTCCTGCTCAACCGAAGCAATGTAAAATCTGATAAAAGTATAATAACCATCTCGTATGCTTGCAAAGCAATGGCAGAAACCAACAACACAAAGGTTATACTCTCATCGATTGTTGAGTAAGAATGCTTAT
Organism: Euphorbia schlechtendalii; assembly: GCA_949673415.1. NCBI lineage: Eukaryota > Viridiplantae > Streptophyta > Magnoliopsida > Malpighiales > Euphorbiaceae > Euphorbia > Euphorbia schlechtendalii. The sequence goes on along the minus strand of CATIWQ010346009.1, from coordinate 58,017 downwards.
CTATCATCACAAAGGATATAAGAGTAAGGACGGTCAACAATAAACCGAAAACATGGAGAACACTGCCCCAATTAGTACGAAGGAGAGTCGCCTTTGTGTAAAGCAAATCATACATGAACCCGAGCTCAAACTCGATAACTTTAAAAGCCTCGAACCAAGTAGTGGATGCATTTAGGAAGAAAGGCCTGCTGCTCTCGATATCTTGGAAACTGAGGATGAGGTCCGCAAATAACCGCCTGAAAATTGCAAAAAAACCTGCGGCATGCTGTAAGATCACAGCGTCTGGGATGACGTTGTTTGCTACAACTTTGTGAGCTTGATTAATCACGACCATAGATTCATCAATAACTGGGTTAACTGACACATTGTGCCCCTCTTTTTTTTTGGATGTATAATCATCCATGAATCTTGAATAACTAGGCCCTGGATCGGGGTGAGGGAGCATGGATTTCTTAAACTCTTCGCTGCTGGCATACCTCAGCGCCCAAATCCTCTCCCCGCACTTTATTATTGCCACTGCAAACATTAGAATTGCTAGAATATTAATCCGACTTCCCTTCCAAGATTTAATTAATACGTAGAACGCGCCTCCAAATTTGACAAGTACCACGAGAAGTTGCCTCATCCATAGTTCACTGTCTTCCGAAGAGTAGGCTGTAATAGTGAATGGACCGCCAAGATGAAGAAGAAGAAATGGCGCCCAAAATGCCATTATCACGTACTTCGGGTCCAACGAACCATTTTTGCCGCTTGATTCCATGTTTGCGAGCACGCCCAGGGAAACATTTACTATACCATCTGCTGATAAGTAAACAAGCCAAAGGAAGAGCACAAGCCAATCTCTGGCTATATATTTTCTTCGGCTTCCTAGTACTACTAAAACTGTTTGGATAGAGAGGCTGACAAGCACTGCCACACGGAGCTCCCATTCGCTCCAAAGGTTTCTCAATTCATGAGGAAATAGTTCTGCTAATCTCCTGTTGCTAATGAAGAACCCACTGCTGACAGCTGAGGGAATACAATATCAAGAATAGAGTAAGAAAATGCAAAAAGCTTGTCTTATTGGCAGATTTCAGAAGAAAGAATTAGGCATACCAGTAGCTAGCATGCTGCTCATGAGAATCCTGATTCCGGAAAAATGGGATTATTCTCACTTTTCTTTCAAATGCGCTAGAATGAGGAGTACTAGAAGTTACACAAACCTGGAAACCATTGAGATATGACATACGGAATAACAGTCAAAACATAAAGCTTAAATTTGACAAGTCTAAATACTATAGGGTTTTAGCTTTTTCACTTATTGATAAAATAATCAGATGATATATTAATGTTGACACTTCTACACTGTATAACACTTGCAAAGGTTTCAAAAAGGTGTATTCTCAGTTAAATCTTCAGTTCCTCGCTGTTTAAATCAATGGTATATTGTAATTGGCAAAATTGAAGCTATTCTTGCCTTGCCAGCTGAGCTAAAGAGGGAAGAAAAAACAATAAAATCCTTATAATCCTCTACTAACACAACAGAAAGGCGGAATCTCTTAATCATTGTGAAGGTCGTCAATTATCTAAGACAATCAGAGAAGTGGTCAAGTTTCACTATACAAAGATAGAGTTAATCTAAGCTAATTAGTTGCTACTATCATTCTAACAAGTCAACATATAGTCAACTAAATTTCATTTCCCGATTCTCTTGATCCCGGCACCTCATCGAAGTAAAATGAAATTGGTGTGTATAAGTTCGCAGCTCAAGTTAGAATAATGTTATCAGCAAATTGAATCACAGCAATTCAGCGAATAGCAGCAACCAAAACAGAAGGCGTAGTTCATACACAGCTATATTGCCTTGAATGTGGCTTCAATTTTTGTTGAGTTGGCTTTCAGTTGGTCAACGGCCAGTCAATGGGCCTTGCCACATTACTGGGCTGGACTCTTAAAAAGGCCACTCTTTTACTTTCATGCACGTTAATTTTGCAAATGAAAACGAGATTTTACTTCAACATATTTCAGTAAAGAAAAGAAAACAAATTATAAGTACATTTATTGTTAGAAGTAATTATAATACCTAACTTTCACAATATAAATATTTCATTTACAAGTCTCATAACTCCATGCATCATTGATACTTTTGATATATTTTTACAATTCCAACTCTTCTTGTATGGAAAACTATTGAACATATTCAAATATTTTTAATAACACGATTGTTTTTTCTCTCCTACAACATTTGTTCGTAAACAATATAATTATTTGTCGGTTACTCTTTTGCACTGTCACAATGCGCCTCCACCAAGCATCCATCCATAACATTAATAATGCAAAGCACATGTTTTTTAACTTTTTTTGGTAAAGCCTTTGCAAAAAGAAAAAAAAAACATTGTTATCTATTGACAACCCAAAAAGTATCCACCTTGTAAGCTTGGCATCTACTAAGAAAATGTAGCAGGAAAGTATAGAGCAAATGGTGATAGTCTCCAACTATGATTCATAGCAATGTCTCAATCGGGGGCGCTTCGTTATAAATTATGATTCTCTATGATGTTGTTAATGAATCTCGTAAGTTTCCTACAACTTAAGCATCTTGAACACCTTTGTCTACTGATGCATCTTGAACATCATCATTTACCAACAATCTACACTTCAGGATTTTATGAAGATAGGCAACTGGCTTGATTTGCTTACGTGGAGCTTGATTTGGATCAATTATGAATTTACCAGAGAAAAGATTTTCTTCTGATGTTCCTGTCTCCTCATGACCAACAGGCGGAGCTTCTGAAAATACAAGGTTTTGTCATAAAATTACTTATACAACTCCATATTCACACAAACTAACAATTTAGCAGCAGTTAGCTTAACTACTCACCCTTTTCAGAGAAAACCAGGCATGTTCCGACTGTTTCTTCATATTCTCCAATCTGCCACACAAAAAAAGAAAAGAAAAGAAAAAGTATGAAACACAGCATCAACCTCAATGGTCATCGATTGAAACAAGAAAAATCGAATATGAATCATGTCAGAGGAAACGTTACTTGGAAGTTAAGCAAACTCACCAGCTTCAGTTTGTCATCAATAATCAGTATAGGATTTAAAGTGTCAAGACCCTGAAACCCAAAAGCCGATAGGGCAAACAAAAGAATAATGTGAAAAATTAATCTAGCAGATATATGGTGGAAAATCTTAAAAGGTGAAACTTTGATTGAAAATCAAGAGAGCTGAAAAGTTTAAGGATCAAAAGCATACATTTAAAACATAGGATACATTTGGTGGAATATCAAGTAGTCCAGAAACTGCATTAAGATCAAGAACAATATATTCTTCAACATCCTCCATATGATCATATTCCATTGCCTGCACTTAAATATAAGGCCAAATTGATAGATCTATATTCCAATGAGTTTAAGTTCAGATGTATTGGTCCCAACATATAAGATTTTCCTTAACTAATGCTGATTAACTTTTTCGAATGATTAACTGATACAGGAGATTCCCCAATTTCAGCATCTTCAATCTCTTTGAGTTGCTCATAATCTGCTGGTTTTGTACTGGCTCATAGTATGTTTCATAGAAGGAACAAGTTTCAATAACTATGACTGGATACGACAAAACAGAAAGACTTTATCTTTTCACTAATAAACAAGCAAAACCAGATGGGTTTTTGCCAAAAAGTTTAAGGAATGAGCAAATGAGAAAAATCAGGCTTAAAAAGGGAAAATCCAAGAGTTTCCATGTCTCAGCACATGATGCTTATGCCACAAGAAAAACATGCCCTTACCAAAAAAATAAAAAAGATAAGCATGTGATGCAACCGAATTCTAGAGGGAGGAAATTGTTATAGAGAGAGAGAGTGAGAAAGCTTTTCTGTTATTCAACTTGACTGAAAAGATTACAAAAGGCCTATTTATAGTGACCGGCCGGAATTACAGAGAACTGAATGAAGAAGAAGAAAGACTTAATTGAAACGTAGCGTTTTGACTGTGAAATGGAGAAACTAACTAAACGCCGCGTTTTGCTAAAACGGTGCGTCTACTTCAATTACAACGACTAATATAGCTACCAATTACAAGAAGCAGCTTTATCTTCAAGAGGATGCGAAAATTCTCTTCGCATCATTCCACCCCTCTTCAAGACCTTGACTCAAGGTCAAATTCCGGAAACTTCTGCCGCACCACATCCGCGAACTCCCAAGTGGCTGTGTCACTAGTTCCGTCAGACCACTGGATGAGCACCTTTACACCAGCTTGATTGCCCCTCTTAACCAATTTCCTCTGCAGAACTGCCACAGGCTTATGCTCAAGCGGTGCCTGGAGTACGTCAGTGATAGTTTTACCGTCACCAACCTTCTTCTTTAACTGCGATCCATGAAACACTGGGTGGATTGAGCCATGAGGTAACTTCAGTCTATATGCTACTGCCCCAATTTTATCTTCAACTTCAAATGGGCCGAAGTAAAGCGGGGCTAACTTGCGATTGGATCTGTGAGCCACACTCTGCTGGCGATATAGTCTCAGCTTGACAAACACCCAGTCACCGATTTCAAAGATTCTGTCCACTCTTCCCTTATCCGCCTGTTGTTTCATTCGGTTTTGAGCTCGATTCAAGTGGTACCTCATAATCTGCATTGACATCTCCCTATCCTCTAGCAACTGATCCACAGAAGGTACTGTGGAATCCCCTGGTATGTAAGGAATGTGCATAGGAGGAATTACTCCATAAACAACCTCAAAAGGAGTCATATTGAGGGATGAGTGAAACGTGGTGTTGTACCACCATTCAACCATTGGCAACCAAGTAAACCATTTCTCCGGATGTTGGTGGGTCATGCATCTAAGGTAAGTCTCAAGGCAACGATTAACTACCTCAGTTTGACCATCACTTTGTGGATGATAGGCAGTGGACTTGGCAAGTTGCACTCCTTGCAATCTAAATAACTCAGACCAGAATTGACTGATAAAAATTAGATCTCTATCGCTTACTATGGTTGAAGGGAAGCCATGTAGCCTATAAATTTCTTTCAGGAACAATAATGCCACAGTTAAGGCTGTATAGGGGTGTTTGAGTACTACAAAGGGAGCATACTTGCTCAGTCTATCCACAACTACCATAATCACCTCCTTCCCATGGGATTGGGGTAACCCCTCCACAAAGTCCATGCTAATGTCCGTCCAAATGGAGGAAGGCACAGGCAATGGTTGAAGTAACCCAGGGCTTTTTGTGGTCTCATATTTGCAGGACTGGCAAATCACGCATGCCCTGATGTAGTTTCTAATATCCTTCTCAAATCCTTTCCAAAAGAAGAATAACCCAACCCTTTTGAATGTGGCTAACACCCCTGAGTGCCCCCCTTGGGCTGAGTCATGCATCAACTGAATAATCTTGTGTCGCAGGGACTGGTCATTTCCCACAACCATCTTCCCTTTCCTCCTCAAAACCTCCCCTTGCCAAGTATAGATACTATCCCCATTAGGAGTCACAGTCTTAAGCTCCTCGATTTTTGCCTTGAGAGAGGGGTCATTTTCCCAACTAGCCACAATATCAGGTAGCAAGCTGTGAATTGGTGTTGATAAAAACATTGCAGCAAGGGTAACCATAGGCAATCTTGAAAGAGCATCCGCAGCTCCATTTTCCACCCCTCTCTTGTAGACAATTTCGAAACTGTAACCAAAAAGCTTGGCAATGTATTTCTGCTGATTAGTTGTAGTTATTCTTTGCTCTAACAAGTACTTCAAGCTTCTGTGATCTGTTCGAATTAAGAATTTGCAAGGAGCCAAGTAATGGTTCCACTTCCTGACCGCATGAACTATAGCCAAGAGTTCCTTCTCATATACAGACAAGCCTTGATGCTTGGTAGATATAGCCTTACTGATGAAGGCAATTGGGTGGCCCTCCTGCATCAATACTGCCGCTATCCCACCATCACACGCATCAGTCTCCACCACAAATTCCTTATGAGGTGAAGGCAAAGTCAACACAGGGGAAGTAACCAAGGCATGCTTAAGAGCCTTGAACGCTAATTCAGCTTCCTCAGACCATTTATAGCCATCTTTTTTTAGTAACTCTGTTAATGGCTTACTAATTTGGCCATAACCTCTGATGAACCTCCTATAATAACCAGCCAACCCAAGGAATCCCCTCAATTGCTTGACATTCACAGGAACAGGCCAATTCTCAACTGCCCTAATCTTCTGTGGATCTGTGCTGACCCTTCCCTGGCCAATCAAATGCCCCAAATACTCGACCTGTGATTTACCAAAACTGCATTTACTTCGTTTAGCCACTAGACTATGCCTCTGTAATAGTTCAAACACCTCTCTCAAATGAGTAATATGTTGTTCCATGGAGGAACTGTAAACCAAGATGTCATCAAAGAAAACCAAGACTGTTTTCCTCAACTGCTTCCTGAAAACCTCATTCATCAAGCTTTGAAAAGTTGAGGGGGCGTTTGTCAGGCCAAAGGGCATAACTAGAAACACATAATGGCCTTCATGTGTCCTAAAAGCTGTTTTATGAATGTCTGAGGTATGCATTCTTATTTGGTGATATCCCGAAGTCAAATCCAGCTTTGAAAACACATGAGCACTATGCAACTCATCAAACAGTTCCTCTACAACCGGTATTGGAAACATGTCCTTCACAGTTCTCTGATTCAATTCCCTGTAGTCTATACACATTCGCCAGGAATTATCCTTCTTTTTGACAAGTACAACTGGGGAAGAGTAAGGGCTGCAACTGTGTCTTAGAGTTCCACTATCAAGTAACTCCTTCACCAACTTCTCAATCACATCCTTCTGCAATGGTGAATATTTGTATGGTCTGAGGTTTATGGGTGATGCTCCTTCAATTAACGGAATTCTGTGATCATGAGATCTAGTGGGAGGCATTCCCACCGCTTGCTGGAACAGATGATGGAATTCTGCAAGTAATGGTGATAATAAAGGATCTACATCCTCTCCTGTTGCAACACCTTCACCAGTGGTTCTGATCTGTGCTAAGAATACCACTTGTGTATGGTGTATTAGTTTGAACATTGCCTGCTCATTGATCATTTGAACACAACTGCCACTGCCTTTCAAACAAACTTCCTGCCCTTCATAATCAAACCTCATAACCATTGCCTTGAAGTCCCAATCCACTCTCCCCAAGGTTCTCAGCCATTTCATGCCAAGTACGGCTTCACATCCACCAATTGGTAGGATCAAGAAATTTTCCTCAAATTCCTTTCCCTGCATCCTCCATTTCATTTTCTCACATATGAAATTACACCTGAGCGTACTTCCATTTGCTACAGTTATGACCAGGGGAGAAACTGCCTTGAACTTGCATCCCAATTCCTTAGCTACTTTGAGATCCAACACATTGTAAGTGCTACCAGTATCAACTAGTATGTGTACCCTCCTTTTCTTACAAATTCCTTGTAGTTGCATAGTAGGTATGTCATTCTCAAGACAACCTTCCATAGCGTATAATAATATTAGTGGCTCCTCCTCCTGAGTTGACTCGCGGTGCAATGGCTGCATTCCTCTTTTCTCCTCAGTTTGATGATATTCTCTGTCAAAATTCCAGTCCTCCTCCACTGGACAATCAACAATCAAGTGCAGATACTTCTTGGTACAATTGTGATTTGGACTGAATTTCTCCTCACACCAGAAACTCTGGTTTTTAGCTCTCTTCTCAGCTAGCTCAGCCTCTGTTAGCCTCCTTACTCTGCTGCCTTGGGGAAATTGGGGTGGTTTTTGGTAGTTTTTCATGACAGGTGAATTCGGTTTGCTCGGTATAGGTGGAGGTAGTAATGGTGGTTTATTTTGGTTAGAAGTGGTAGGGGTATAGTAGGTGGAGGTTGAAGGTTCAAATTGGACGGATCTGTTAGACTTTTGGCTTTGTATATAGGCATCCTGGATTTTGGCTAAGGTATAGGCTTGTTGAAGGGATTTTGGTGACTGCATTAACACAGGGAAGCTAATCTCATCTTTCAGGCCACAGATAAACATGCTGAGCAAGTCTTCTTCGCTTAAAGCTACCTTATCCGCCTGCGCATCAAAAGCTTCTAAGTAATCTGAAAGAGAACCGAGCTGATTGAGTTTCTTAAGATCAGCTAAAGGATTACTGTAAATCTTCTCTCCAAACCGATTCCTCAACAGTAGCAAATACTCATCCCAGGGAGGCTCATACGCATAATTCTTGCTTTTAATCAAAGTTTGGTGCCACTCCAGGGCTTTTCCAGTTAAATGCAAGGAGACTAGCTTGACCCTAGCTAGTTCAGGAGTTGAGTCAATTTCAAAAAACCTTTCGCAACGGAAAATCCATCTGTCTAAGTCATCGCCATCAAACTTAGGAAATTCTACTTTAGTAAATCGAGTAGAAAAATGATAAGCTCCTTCAGAATGATCTTGATTGCTACTGACCTCAGTCGGTTTCTTTGGATTAGACGACGATGGCTCCTTTCCAGCTAGTTTCTTGATCTCTCCGATCAGTATTGCGAAGGTGTTGTCGCTCTTCTTTTCTGCATTGGCGATTTGCGACTGTAACTGGTCCTGTCGCGAGCTAAGCTCAGCGAAGGAGGCATCCGTCTTCTTCAATTGTTCAGCCAACATTCCTTTCATTTTAGCCGTCATCGTTTCTTCTAATTTCCGTAAATCTTGCAGGCGAGTACTGTCAGCGGCGGCCATGGCGACTCCGAGAGGAGTAACCGCTCTGATACCAGATGATGCAACCGAATTCTAGAGGGAGAAAACTGTTATAGAGAGAGAGAGTGAGAAAGCTTTTCTGTTATTCAACTTGACTGAAAAGATTACAAAAAGCCTATTTATAGTGGCCGGCAGGAATTACAGAGAACTGAATGAAGAAGAAAAACTTAATTGAAACGTAGCGTTTTGACTGTGAAATGGAGAAACTAACTAAACGCCACGTTTTGCTAAAACTGTGCGTCTACTTCAATTACAACGACTAATATAGCTACCAATTACAAGAGGCAGCTTTATCTTCAAGAGGATGCAAATTCTCTTCGCATCAGCATGCTATCCATTTTTCCCTTTCCAACTAATAATTAAGAGAGAAATCGTGCTATAAGTTATTAACATAAAATTGGAACTGAAGCTATATGCAAAATTCAGAATCAAAAAAATAAAGTTTTTACTTAGGCTAATCTTTCAAACTACTGCTCCAATCGCAAATTTTTCTTATAGAAATACACATTTTAATCCTTCTTATTATTTAATTTGAAATTGAATTGTTTTTTTCAAAATAAACTCAACTATTTGTGAGATTAACTTGAAATTAATTTTTCAGAAAATAAATTACCTGATTTTGTTTTCCTGCGATGGCTTCTGTCCCCTCTCACGTTCCAATTTTCTTCTTTATCTTCAGCAATTGAGATGGCGTAAGAAGATGGTTTGAATGAATTTGCAGAAAGGTAGGGCGAATTTTTTTATTTTTGTACTTGCCCCTTTATGTTTCAATATTGATATTTTGTGCTTATCGGTTGACTAGGAAAAATCCAATCCAATCCAAGTTAAACCCATTAATAAATAAATATCTTAACTTTGTATCAACCTCTTCACTACACTCACCATTCTCAAATTCCGTAATAAATCAATTGTCAATTATGTACAGACTCATCCCTCTTCGCTCTAAATCCATTTCTACCAAATCTTCCTCTTTTCTCACTCATCTTTCCAATTCTACTGCCTCATCCAATAATAATTTTAGTGACGATCCTTCTGTTTCTCTTCCCAAACACTTGTATCAAACCCCTACTTTTAATCAGCATTCAAAGCTTTTAGGCTCTGGCCTTGGTTTCAACCGCTTTTCTTCATGTGGATATCAGACGAATTTGCAGAATTTGTCTGGATATCGACTCTACGTTAGGAGTTTTAGCGCTGAACCTGAGATAGAGTCCATAGAGTATGATGTTGTGATCGTTGGAGCTGGACCGGCTGGGTTATCAGCCGGAATAAAATTGAAGCAACTGTGCCGGGAAAAGGGTGCGGATTTATCAGTGTGTATAGTTGAAAAAGGCGCTGAAGTCGGTAAGGTTCTTCTTGATTTGAAAAGTTTCGTCCATTGGATTCCTTTTTTATGGGAAATTTTTCATTTGATCGCTGTAGTTCAGTGGCATGTGATTGGGCTTCAATTAGAAATTGTAGCATGTGACCGTTAAGTTATTATTCTGGTTTCTGATTATTGTTTGCCACTTGTATAGGTGCTCATATCCTTTCTGGTAATGTGTTTGAACCCCGGGCACTTGATGAACTTCTCCCACACTGGAAAGAAGAAGAGGTGCTCCACTTGCATTTTTTTAATATGTAGTTAGTTTATTTTGTTTTTGTTGATGTTGTCAGTTTAGTTAATTTTGATATCCATAAAAATCGAGTGAGTGTCATCCTATGTTTCTCACAACAAAGACATGAAATTTTCTTCTGGTTTCTGTATGCATATTGTGCTCTTGCTGTTCCGCTAATATCTTCTGCATAGATATATCTGATATTAATTTCCAAATATAGTGATTTTTAACATATAAACTTTGGCAGCACTGACTTGTATGTTTTCATTAATCTGTTTTAGGCTCCAATTAGTGTCCCTGCTTCCACCGACAAGTTTTGGTTTCTGACAAAAAATCATGCATATTCGCTTCCAAGTCCCTTTGATAACCAAGGCAACTATGTCATAAGGTAGTTCTTTTTAACCAATTTATGTCCTGCATAAGACGTACATTATAAATTGTTCCCATTCATATCCAAAGTTTTAAGTGGAGATAAAGCTTTGGTTTTTTTAATTAACCTTTGAATTCTTCATAATTATTATTGTTTTCGTAGCTGTTCCCGACTCTGCTCAGAACTTAAGTTCGGTAAAATTACTAAAAGTTATTCCATTTTCTCTTGAACCGATCATTAGATATATATTCATCTATTATTTATAATTATTTTTTGTCAGTTCTTATACTTAAATCAATACAGTTGTAATTTGCTGACGGATCTATACTGAGGAGATTACATGCTAACATGCTATAAGTATAAGCTAGTTTAATTCCAGTTTCTTCCGTTGAAGTATGATCATCATTCATTCCGATTGTTGCTAGTCTTGATTATCTTGGCAACTTATGCCAGAACTTTGAGATGGATTTTCTTTGATATTTGGGTGTTGCTAATGTTCTTGTCTTAAATAAGTTTTCTTGCACAAATCCAACTTTACAGAGATTCTGCTCATCTTTTTTATACTTACAATCAAATTTTGATCATGGATGGTGACCAATGCAGTTTAAGCCAGTTGGTAAGATGGTTGGGCATGAAAGCTGAGGAATTTGGAGTGGAGATATATCCAGGTTTTGCTGCTGGTGAGGTGTGTTTTGAATCTTGAGTTTCACTGCTTAATATACATGTCAAGTGCATTTGTACAACCAGTGCATTTTTTGACAGATACTGTACGATACGAATGACAGTGTCATTGGTATTGGAACTAACGATATGGGAATTTCCAAAGATGGCTCCAAGAAGGAGAATTTTCAACGAGGCGTGGCAATAAAAGGTTTCTCTCTCTCCGCTAATGCATGTTGAATAATATCGTTAAGGTGTAACAAATTGCTTCCATTGAAGTGTAGTTGCAAATTGTTGTAAATTTTAGGTAGAAGACCAAATAGAAGGTTTGTAAGATGATTTGTAAGATTTCTAAGTTTTAGCATAGTTTAGCTTTGTATAGGCTTACAAGATTAACTTAAAAGACTCCACTAGTTCCACTAACACATTATACAACTCCACTAATTCAACTAAAAATCTAATTCGATAAAAATATTAATGATATTATACCTACTTCAGTTACCAGAGTTCTAATAACAAACATGGATTATGGTAACATTTTAGGTATCTTTAACACAAATCCTCAAACTAGAAGCAAAATCTTATTACAGTACTAAAGTATTTCTTTGTGATGTTGACATGATGTTATAACTAACTGTCAAAAACATTACATTAGAAGTTTGCTAATTTATGGGTAAATACATATGCAATTTCTTATTCTTTATGATCACTTCAAATGCAGGCCGTGTAATTCTTTTAGCTGAAGGTTGTCGAGGATCACTATCAGAGGTTTCCAGGAATAACTTATTTCTTCTATGGCTACTATAAATTCTATATTGTTGAGCATTATCTGTGACATACATTAAAATCTGGCTTTGATGCTCTTGCTAACAGAAAATAATTAAGAAATACAAATTGAGAGAGAAGGTTAATGCTCAACATCAGACATATGCTTTGGGAATTAAAGAGGTAAGCCACTACAAAGACAATGTTATCTTTCACTCTATTTAAAAATCTCGTATAATGTATGGAAAATCAACAAGTGTGAAGGACTATGAGCAACTGATTAGAGTGGTAAGCTACTTCAAATATATTATGCGTCAGATAATGCTGAGTCCTGCCACTTGAGCACCAATACTTATATCGGAGGAAATCTCCTATTGTATTTAGAAACCAAGATATTATTAGCCCATGTACGTATATTTTTTGTTAATGGCTACTAGAGTAAAAACTTACTGTGTATGAAAACCAAAAACTCACACCTGATTGTAATTTGGGACAAATAAATACGTATTATTCATTAAATATTTGTAATTTAACAACTCTTGCATGCTGCAGTGAGTTGTTGACTGGTTTCGAGAACCTATTATTCAAAAAATGTTTCTAATATGCATTTGGATGAAGCTGTTGATATTTTGAAACTATCACTTTCGATGATAGTCATATGTCTTGTGCCTAGTACTCAAATCAAGTTTTTGGAAATTTCTTTTATTATTAGGTTTGGGAAATTGAAGAGAGCAAGCATGAACCAGGCGCAGTTCTTCACACATTAGGATGGCCCTTGGATTCTAAAACATATGGGGGTTCATTTCTGTATCACATGAATGATAGGCAGGTAAATAAATACTCCTCACACCTCACTTGGAGCAAGTCATATGCATTTGCTATAGGAATTTTTACGAAATTTCATTCTTTTTGCTGTGTAAATTTGCCTATATGGCATAATAACTTTACAGCAATACATACCTTCGTTCTTTTTATTTTATTGTAGTGGTGTATGAACTTTATATTAACATGGCAATGCTTCCACAAAAACTTTTATTTTGACCATAATTATTTGTGCTAGCCACAGTAATGCAGTTGCTTTAGTAAGTAATGTATATTACTCTTGGGGATTTGGTACTTGAGATCATTTGCTGCATCTAATCTTGGAAGGGTTAGTTGGAGAGTTTACTTGTCATCACTGCACAAACAATATGGATTTTAACAACAATGGAAGTGTACTTGGTTGTTACATTATATCCTAGTATCCTACTGAGATACAGAAATTCTGTAATAAGTTTGAATTTTCACTAACAAAGTACTAAAAAAAATATAACCTTGAACTGTCCTTGTTTCTGAAATGTTTACACTGTCATGGCGATCTTGCCCTAAATTAATAACACAATATCTCTTTCTTGTTTGCATATCTTTTCTGGCACGTTCATTGTACTTAAAAATATGAGTTCTGTATTAGCATCCAATTTTAACGACCATGTAATTAGCATCTGGGGTCAAGGTGAATTACAATGGATTGTCATTGCTATAGCCTATTTGTCTAGATTTTCATTTATTTCAATGTCTGAACCTCCACATCTTGTTGATTTTCAATTCTTAACATTGTTTGATTTGTATCCCATTTAATGATGTTTCTTATTCTGTAGCTATGTATAATTTTGTTTCAGAGAGTTCCTCAAGTTTGCTTCATTCATTGTTGTGTTTTTTGGGTTGAGTGTACAGGTTTCAATTGGACTAGTTGTGGCTTTGAATTATCGAAATCCTTACTTGAGTCCTTATGATGAATTTCAGGTAAACTTAATTCTATTGGTTCTTGAAACTGTTTTGAACTTTGTTATTAGTAAATTTATTATGGCTCCATCATTTTGTAAGCAATATATAATGAGTTTGTATGACCAAACTGTGGTAGGAGCCACTTTCAATGAAATATAGATCAGACAACTAGTAGGAAATTTTACAAGGAAGGGAAAGATACAAAAGAAAAGGAAAAAGAAGAAAAATGTTTTTTTTGTCATGCAAATCTGTGTTGTTACATAAGACTAAGTATATTCTTCACTGAACTAGATAAGACTGAAGCATGTGGTGCCAATGGATAAAAATTTATACCATGATATGAAATTGAAAAGAAAGGAAAGAGATAATTAAAGATCTTGATCTCTAATCTTGGAGAAAATGGCGGAGTCATTTGCACATGCTGAAAGCTGAAATATTGAAGTAATTTTGGTTTAGCAAATTCAGAAGACTCTTGTTTATTGTAATATGCTTCTCTTGAGTGGTTAAATATTCATGCATATGGTCTATTTTTTCCTAACTTCAAGCTCATGTGTGGAGAACAATTATTTGTTACTTATGCGAATTCGGCTTATTTTTTTTAGAAACTTAAGCATCATCCTTCCATCAAACCAATTCTTGAAGGCGGTACCGTAATTCAGTATGGTGCCCGGACTCTAAATGAAGGTGGTCTTCAGGTGAGCCCTCGGTAACTACTCTTTGATGGATATGCTGTATCAATTAGTGTAAATCTCGAAATTTTGTGCCAAAATCTATGCCTTTATGACATTTTCAATAACTATTACTCCCTCAGTTAAAAATACGAGTCTTTTTCACTTTTTCATCAAAACCATTTAAAACTAATTAATTTATCGAAATGACTGAATTGTTCTTCACATCTTTCTACTAAAACTCTATTTCTTCTTAATTACCGACTGATAATTTCATCAATAGTTAATCTCTCTCAATATTGATACAAGGTTAATTAGATGAAAAATGGTAAAAGAATGCATATGTAATCTAAAATGACATATAAAAGGAACAAAATGAAAATTTGATAACGACTAATATTTTGGAATGGAGTGAGTATTTTATAACAGTTTCCAGCTCCATTTACTTGTGATCATTCACATAATATCTGAGTTGCTTTCAAAGATAACTTTTCTCTCGGTTATAGAATGATACAGGATAATACAGATACGATTATGATGCTAGTTAAATTTCAGTCTATTCCATATCCAGTTTTCCCTGGAGGAGCAATCGTTGGTTGTTCGGCTGGCTTTTTAAATGTACCAAAGATAAAGGGAACACATACTGCCATGAAATCAGGTACCAACTTGTTTCTTCTACCGATGGATCATTGGTGCACTGTACTTATATGAGTATGTTTTAATAAGTATCATCATAACCTAAAATAAAGACTTAATTAAAAAAAAACTTTAAGTGAATGGTTTCAGATATGATGAAGAAATCTGAAATCTACTAATGTCAAAATGATGGCCTTGTAGAGTGTGCATTCTTGTGTCGAACTGTTAATTTTTCTTGTATACATTCTATTAAAGAAAAAGGGAAATGAGCTCTATAAAAAAGTGTAGGATCACAGAACGTTATATCCTTTGGTTTATGCTTTTAAGTGTTACAATAGGAATGCTAGCAGCAGAGGCTGCATTTAGCGCTCTTAATGGTGGCCCAAATTTGGAATCATATTGGGATGCTTTACGAAATTCATGGATATGGGAGGAGCTCCATAGAGCTCGTAACTACCGACCTGTAACTCTCTCTCTCTCTCTCTCATTTTTCTTTTGTGTTTACCATTTGGACCTCAATTGTCCACTACTAATTGTAGGCATTTGAGCATGGGCTTATTCCTGGGATGGCTTTAAGTGCATTAGAGCAGTAAGATCTCATTTTCTGCAGTCATTGTTACTTTGGCTTGATGAATTTGTATCTTTTTCGTTCTACTGTATTTTTTGGCTTTAATTTACGTGGTTGCTTGTAATGCACATCAGCTACATACTGAAAGGGAAGTCCCCCTTCACTTTGAAACATGGAAAGCCCGATCACGAAGCTACAAACGTGAGTAAACAAGGTTCAATTAATACTGTTGTTCTCAACTATTGTCTCAAATAATCAAGTTCATACCCCAGGCCTATGAACTATAGAGGAAAAAATCGGCAACTAGCATATTCTTAATTGTCTAACAGTTGAAGATGAGGAATTCGTTTAAAAATAAGCATGTCTCTTTATTTTGATGAGAAGTAATAAATTTTTCGGCAAGTACAGAATTAATTATATATGGGGATGTATTCAGCATCCTTATTTTGCTACTGTCTTGAGAATCTGTAAAGGCAGCAACGAATGTAAATTTGTGCCTATTTTTTGGCAAAATAAGAATTTCAAATGATTCTTTGTTTATTAAAATATGAATCTAACCTCCAATAGTATTATGTTACCCGTGATTTTCAGGTTGCAAAACTACACTCTCCAATCACATATCCAAAGCCAGATGGGGTTGTTTCTTTTGATGTACCAACCTCTTTGCACAGGTATCTTAAGCCGTAAAAATTTCTTCATATTTTTTTTAGAAATAAGTCATTTCCCCCAGTTTTGTAGTTTGTGGGGATTGAACCCACAACCCCACACTTCTTAAATTCTTTAAGAGGTATTGCTTGGTGGTTATATTCGCGCGTCCAATAAATAATAAATGTTCCAGTAGTAATGTATTTAGATAAAAGTATATTTAGACTTTGATTGTTTGATTAGGAGCAACACCAATCACGAACATGATCAGCCAGCTCATCTTCGGCTGAGAGACCCGAAGATTCCCGAGCATGTGAATTTGTCTGAATATGCGGGGCCAGAGTCAAGATATTGTCCAGCTCGAGTATACGAGTGAGTAATATGCATTTCGATATGGATCATGTGTACGTTTAATTTTCCCAGTATAAATGGAATATTGGGTGGTTTAGCCTATGAGTTAAAAAAATGCAGGTATGTCCCAGATGACAATGGTCAGCTTAAGTTACAGATCAATGCCCAGAACTGTCTACACTGCAAGGTATCTTATAGAATTATTTAGATCTGAGTTTTGTTTTTGCAATTGGGCCCTTAATTGAAGTTCTTATAATAGTTAGTACACTGCTAGCTTAAATTATATCAATCTTTTGAGAAAATGCAAAGAAAGGGTTAAAAAGAGAGCTGCTCTATGTTGTACATGAAAATAATCAATGGCGTTGTTCAGAGGTTATTATTACATTGATTATTTTGCAAGTAAAGAAGTGTTGGTATTGGTAATGTTTCAGGCATGTGATATAAAGGATCCAAAGCAAAATATTGAGTGGACTGTACCTGAAGGAGGAGGTGGTCCTGGCTACTCTCTTATGTAAATTTATTACTCCTCTCAGAAATTGTTGCCTATGATATATTTTCAGATTTGTTATTACATGAATAAAAGCAAGTTAATTAATAATTGTCAAACTTGTTCAAGGTTGTATCACTAAATTCGTGCAAAATTAGTCTTTAGACTATTTATACCTGGCTGCCATTTCGAAAAACAGAAGGAATATTATGGGTCGGTTTTTCATTGCTTTTCCAAGAATTCGAAATCTTTTCATACGTTTCCCAGCATTTTGACTATATATGGTAGAGAACATGGTGTTTGATCAGAATCATCTAAAGCGAAAGTAGCATTTCTAAGATTAATTTTTTACAAGTAATGGCTCAGTTATAGACCTTCAATTTGCATTGCCCTTCTCCAAGTAAAATTTTCAACCTGAAATCAATATCATTTTTTTTCTAAAGCAAATTGAATTCCATAGTTAGCACGTAACATCTCGCTAATGTGCTGTCATATTATTTTAATTAATTTATTTGGATTGAAGGTTTAATTTCAATATTCCAAACAACTTTAACAAAACAACTAGTCTACTATCATAACTAATTTTTGTGAACTATGATGTAAAAGCTGAAAAGGAACTATCATTTTAGGAGTGCAATTATGTACAAACGAGTACAGTGAATAATAGCAATTTTCATACAAAATTTGACAAAGGAAGCAAAAAATTCTGACAAGTTTACGTAACTCACTTTTGACAGTTCCCTACTCGAAATTTTTGACTTGCGACAAATGTATTAAACTCAACTGGATAAGGTAGTTCAAACTGATAACTTGTCAATCCATACAGGCTCAATTATTACACTTCTCATTCATTAAAACCATCCCCCTACTCTGAATATTTACTTTGATATATTGGACAGTTCAATTTAGTTGTTATTGCCTGCTATTGAAATTGTTGTACGGTGTTAACCAAATAATAAAACTCTAGTGTAATGTTTATTTACTCTCCCGCTGCCTAACATGTATTCTTCCATAAAAAGAGGCATCTTGCCCTCAATTTATTCACTAATCAGTTTATATTCTGATTTGTTGAACACAATAAACGTAAAATAAAAGAAACGAAAATTACCATTTACATGATACAAATTACTGAATATGCTCATCTGCATTAAAGAAAGGCACAATGGGTCTAAGTAAACTTTCTAATTCAGAACTTGACTAAACCAGCAAAAGGCAAAATATCACAACAAGAAGCAATATGTGACTACATTACTATACCATATAATATATCGCATCCATTCCGAACTAAACTCAGAACAAAATGGACACCCTAAGTTTGAAACTCTAAGTCGACCAGGTAAAAATAAATAAATAGAATGAAATAGAATAATGTAAGCTCTAAAGATGAGATGAAACTGAGGGAACCCTATCCAGCAAAAGAGTGCAACTGTGGTTTTACAAAAGGCAGAAACTTGATTGTTCAGCTACCAATCCCAATCAATAATTCCTAGTTTGATGAAGGCGGGTTGACATCTGGCATGCTATCTTTGTGGTTCGGAGAAGCGGGTGGCATTCCCCGCATCTTTGCATCGGCCAATTGTTGCTGTTGGCGGTGCTGTTGTTCCTGCTGTTGCTGGAGCTGCTGCAGTTGGTGCTGCTGAAACTGCTGCTGCTGCTGCTGCTGCTGTTTCTGAGAATGGATTTGCAACTGTTGAAATTGCTGTGTTGTTAAAAGGGTATGTGCCGCATGATTGTTCGGGTAGAACTGCTGGCCCACTCCAAATGAAGTGAAGTTCATCATGGGCCCACCGTTCGGTACAGCTTGTCCGGTCAATACCTTCAGATGCTGAATTTCTTCTTTCAGCGCGTCATTTAATGCTGTTACCAAAAAAAATAGAAAGTGTTTTAATATGTTCACCGATAATGAAATAATTGCAGACACCTGTTTTTCAGCAGAAGTCAACCAAGCGTGAAAATCACAAAAATTCAATCTCTTAATCTTTTCAAAACGATGCACAAGTATTATCATGGCAATAAGATTTGCAAATACATTAGAGTTATTATTCAAACGCAACTACAGCGATTTATAACACACTCATGCAGCGCAGCGCAATTAGTAACTTACCAACTCTCTCTCTCCCTCTCCCCAATATGTTTGAGTTGATAGTCAATTTTCAAAAATAGAATATGACATGGTCTGTGTTACCAAATTTATTCAATGCATCTCTAATAGCAGCACATTATGATTAAAATGATATATCTACATAGAATTCTCGTAATACATTCATTTATACTCATCATATGTGTTGGAGTCATATGTGTTGGAGATGTGACATTAACAACATGCATAGCAGCAGTACCGTCAACTCAATGCTAACATCTGGTCCAGCTAAATGATAAAAGGACAACATTAAAATTTACTAATGCAAAGCCTAACATACGACAACTATAAGACCACAGGTATGAACCCCTTGATAACATTGAAAATGTACACATAAACAGAATAAGCAATTGTTCAAATCTACCTTTCATCGAATTGTTTGAGCTTGTAAATATAGATGTGTTCTTAAAAACTCTATTTAGTATTCAGATGAAGATATGAAATTAATTAAACTATGGTCATAATGCTTCCGATGTGGCTTTGTTTTTCATACTTTACCCCTGGGTACCACAGACACGGAAGTGGACATCCGAAAACACTATTTCTAAAATATATACATTTGGAAATAGTGGGGGACGTGTAAAAATAAAAATATAGAAATATATATTTATATATATAGTCAATCAACCAAGCTTTAATTTAACACTAGGTGGGTGGGTGTGTGTGTGTGTGTATATATATATATATATATATATATATTAATGGATTTTCAAACATACAATTATATTATTATATAAGATACTAAAATAATACACTTAATATTAAACAAAAGTACTATTAATAATAACTATTCCAAACTTCGAACAAAGAAAACAGAAGCATAAATAAGTTTATGGAAGACATTAAGGTTTCAGAGTCTAAAATCTTTTATGTATTTAATAAATGATAATTATGTAAACATATAAAATAGTAAGCGATGGAATAAAACAAGTTTTTATAATATAAAAATATATGTATATTATCATTAAATTGAGAATTGTGGGGTTGAAAACTTTTAGTTTGAATCGAATAGGAAGTTTAATTTTGGAAATGAATTGAAATTGAGCCTTTCAATTAGAGTAATTGCTGGGAAACGGTTTCCGGAATTTAAGGAAATGAGTTTCCATCTTTCCTTAATTGCGGAAACTGCCCTGAAAACATCTAGTAGGGTTTCTTAGGGTTTTTGTTTCCGAAATGGTTGGGACATGCAGAAATGGTATTTTACTGTTCAATGCTTCCTAGCTTTTCCCCACAAAAAATCAGAATGAAAAGAATAACGAAAAAAACTACAAATAGCCTATTTCGCTGTATCTGAGACCTTACCATCTTGTAAGTGAACTTGTTGCTCCATCGTTTGCAGGCGCAGTTTGAGCTCACTATTCTCAACAGTCAGGCCATTTGTATCTCTCTGGAAACGAAGAAGCACAAAAAAACCATCACATCAGTAATCAATGCTTCACAAGAATTACATAAAGATATGCATAGTAATTTAACAAACTGATGTGAGGAAAAAAATACGTATAAAAGAGTCACAGAAATTACACAAAAAGGAATTTGTAGTGGGTTTACCCAGTATGCCTCACCTGTAACAGAGTCAGCTGAGCAGACAATGATGTTGCTTCGGTTTGCAGGGTCTGAACTTTTCGTTCAAGTTCAGCTATATACCGCATCTTTCTCTCCTTTGACCTTGCTGCTGATTGACGATTTGCCCAGATCCTATTACATGAAACAACAACTCAAATACATCCATCAAAACTAAAAAAATATCAATATTATTTTCCTCACAATATTCCACGACAATAATTCAATGGTGAAAATGAGGCAAAAGATAATCCCTCGAGGATAAGGCCTAGTAAGGGAAACAACTAATAAATTCAATTCAAATGAACAATTCTTTGTACTTCGATTTCGAAGATGCAAAATACTAGGATTCCCGTGTGGATTAGAAGTATTAATTTCTTCACAGGGAACAGAGAAATAAATCTCCAAAGGAAAACTTTCAACATGATAGCTCTACTCATTTCCTGAAAGATATTAGCTTCTTTGGCCGGTTAAATAATTATTCATCTTCCCTATAAATACAAACGACATGAGAACACAAGTCCCCATAAAGTAAATAAAAGTAAAAAAATTACAATATGTTGTTAACCGTGCACCAAAAAACACCATCACATAACTGAGCATATTAAGACCAGATATCAGAAGATGAGTAACAAAAAAACAGTTAAGAAAGATGTTATACCTTTTCGCGCGCTTAGGATCAATAAGAGAGAGTTCAGCAAGCTTAGCAGCAGACATGGCTTTCTTAGTATCTATACCAGAGACATCTTCTGAACCAGACATCAGCATCTCTTGTTTGATAGTGCTTGAACCATCCATTGACTGGCTGTGTTGGTGCCTGATTTTAGGCCTTTCACTAGGCCCTGCACCAACATCCATTGTCGCAGGTGCCTGTGCAGCAGGCAAGGGAGCCGATAACTCCCCCAGTTGAAAAGACGATGTAGCTGATGACGAGTTAAACTTATCCATATCAAGGTACATTGACAACAAATCTTCCTCAGTCTCATCAGACAAAGAGGGCCCATCAGCACCACCTACTACGCCAAGATCACTATCAAAGCTAATATCATCTGGGAGAGTGAGAATCTCAGAATGAGCTCGTCGATGCCCCAGATTCTTAGGTGGATTGTCAGGCATTCGACTAATATCATGACTAAAACGGCTAGAATCTGACCCATGACCAAAGTTACTAGCGTCTGCGCTAGAACCTGGAGCCATTGGAGGAAATGCAGAGGATGAGGGCTCAGGTTTGACAGTGTAGGAACTCCCAGGTGGCGAAAAACTGGAGAAACGACCTGGAGGAGGTAATCCACTACTGTGACCTGGAGCTTTATCTTTGTCCATCTATTGAAATCTCAAACCCTAGCACAGAGCCGCAAGAACAATGTCAAAATACAATGTTTCACACACCAAATGGGAAATTTGCAAATATGGAAACAACCACCGATAGCAGAGTAAAAGAAACCCTAATTACATAACTCAAATCAACAATTTAAAACTGTATTCTGAATCTCAAAAACACTTAACAGCAATTAGAAGATAACAACCCTAAAAACAGAACCCCTTCCAAGCTAAAGATTCGCCAATAGAGCCATACTCAAACAGCATTACACAGACAGATCATACGAAAAACACATTACAGATCTTACAAACAAAAGAGATAGAAACAAACAGAAAAATAACAAGAAAAAGAACTTACTAGAAATTCCTAGAACGAGCAAGAGAGAAAATGAAATAGACGGAAAGAAATCAGTACTCCAACCGATGAACAAGAGAAAACAATAGCAAAATCAGAAGTCCTCAGGAAAATCAGACATGAATTCTATCTGACTCTGTACCAGTAGTTCAGATCTTCCTCAAAATAATATAAAAATCGGAAAGTGAAACAAGAATCCACAGCTTTAACGCGGAGAGACCGAATCCAATTCACCAAATCACATGCTAAGCCTCCATTGCCATTACCATTCTCCCCTCTTTTATACACCAGTAATTTGATTCATTACCATTTTCACACAAATTTGTTTATATATATGTAAGAAGAAGCTTCTTTGGGCTACTGTTTGGATTCTTTATCCAAATTATGTTGTACCTTGTGGACGACTTTACCCTTACTCTTTGACTTTGAAAGAGACATGTCTATTTATGATATGATAGCGCTCGAATGCAGAGGAATGGGATAGGAATGCGTGTAGCTGATAATATTGCTGATTACGTACGTATTTGGACTTTGAATTAATGGCCATGGAAGGTAAATAATTGGCTACAATATACGTATCTGGTTTCTGATAATATTATTATTATTATTATTATAATTATTATTTAATTTGGAAATATTTGCCGGAATTATTTAGTTTCAATTATTTTTTTCAATAATATTGTTTAGAGCTCTTGAATCCTAATAAAAAAATATTATAAAGATGATATTTTCTTTCAAATACTCAAATTTAAAAAATTTAAATTCCCTTTCATATTACATCATTCTTTTCCACGATATATCTTTCTTGGAAAATGAGATTTCAAATAATATTTGTTTTGTTGTTTACTGAAGTACTTACAAAGTTTTCCCACATAATTCTAACATTTAAGTATTTTATTTTTTCAAAAAAATCCTTCAACTCTTCGTAGACTTTACATAGATTATGAAAACATAATTAAATACATGGTACTCATGTGTTGGACAACAAATGTTACATCGACCTCAAAATATCATTAAATTACTTATTTAACAATAAATTTGGCTCAAATTGCTTCTATCATCACTATTGCATGGGCATGAAACAGGTTGTTACGTAAAGACAACTTCATTTTTTTACATGTCCGATAGTAATTACGCGATTATACTGCAACGTGTGTTAAGCTCATTTAAGAAACTAACTAAAATTGTATAAATTAAATTTCTAATTATAACCACATCTAAATTTATTATTGGGGTGCAAAGTTAATAACATGACATGTATGATACACCTATTGCATTCAACATTATCATGCCAAGAGCAATTTGTAGTTATTACAAAGATGGAATGGAATCTCGTTAATAAAGGAAAGTAAATAAATATTCAATATTTTAGTTTTCGAAATTTAAAGTTATCACAAATAACAAACCAACGTATATATGAGTTTTTTTTTTTTTTTTGAATATGTATGCGCCGTGTCAACGATATATTTTCGACAAGGGGTCCTTTTTGGAGCGAGATTGCATTGTTAGAAATGCAATGGGACAATTGTTAGTGACAAATTATCAGAAATTAGAAGTTGTTGCGAAGCTAAACAATCTACCAATCATACTTATCATAGGCTATAGTTTGATGTAACATGAGTTGATTAACTTAAAAAAACGGACAAACTTCAAAACTTGCAATGTGGTTTTCACTCAATTTAAAAGCATGCAATGTGGTTCCACTTATTGTTTAGTCGCCCCTTCATGACTTTACGAATCAGTCTACATTATAGACACAATTTTAATTGAGATTACTTTAAGACATTGAGAACATCTCTAGCCTCACGCTAAATGTGAGGTTGGAGTGGAATTGGCACTCCATTGATAGCGTTGCTACAGTAGCACGTTAATAATGTCGTGCTACCGTAGCCACACTAAACATATAATAATTTTTTTCTTTTTTGTTTTGTTTATTTATTTGATTATTGTTTCATTTTGTAATTTTTTTGGTATTGACAAACAAAAATGTAATATAATTTGTTATAATTTTGTACGTGTTATTTTGTGTTATGTGATTATTAATTTATTTAATAATTTTGTAAATATGGTATTGTAAATCTAATTTTGTAATTGTGATTGTTATAATGTATTGTAATTGTATTTATGTATTTCAATTATATGTTTGTGTTAGTTTGTTGTGTTTTTTAATATCTATTATTTATAATATTATTTTTTATTTTTATTAAATTAATAATTTTTCTTAATTTTATAATATTGTAAAATATATGGTTTATAGAAATAAATATGTAAATATTTTATATTTTAATTTGTAAGTGGTTATGTTAATTTATATATATAGACACACACATGTATGTACGTACATATGTGTGTATGTATGTATGTATGTATGTATGTATAATGAAATATAATGATAAATGTGAGGTAGAAGGTAATAAAATCATAATATTTTAGTTTTGTGTAAAAATTTGAAGTGAATGATTGAAGATGTGTAAGCTGTAGTAACACTATATTATGGAGGAAAATAGGATTTGATAAGAAAAAATGAAGGTACGGCTAAAGATGGTACGAGAAACTTAATTCAATTTATAGCTTTTTGACGTCAACATAAAAACTTACTTGGCTATTGCAAAGCCAAGTGACCACCAAGTCCTGCGGTCAAAGCAATCATATCGATTGCTCCTAAACTAATTTTGTGTTCAACTTCAAACAAGTGAAGTTGCAAGGAACATTAAAAATGTTACATTAAGTCTGTTGAATGCTGCAATAGCTAGGCTCGAAAAAATCAGAAACAAAATGCATCTCATAGTACTGATCGTCTTCCCCACAGTGCATATATGTAGCTCAAAATTCGACATTCCAAAATTTCGACAGCACCGCAAAATTCGATTTGATTCAACTTTCTAGAAACAAATAGCATCTAACAACAATCATAGCCCTACTTGTCTAAATTGAAAATTCCAGACAGGATTTCCAACCAGAGGATAGTAAATGTAAAGGAAAATAAAGTTAACGGTATAATTTTCATGGAACGAAACAACTTTGAACTTATGATGTTTGGAAAGGGTGAATGGATTTTTAGTGCGAGATTCGTATATAAATAATGAAATATCTTTTTGAATTAAAAATTGTATGGATAGATCAAAAGAACGACCTCCCTCCCAATCCCACGAGTAAACTGAGGTGAATTTATGGGAAGTGATTTTCTTCTGATTGCTTTTAACGTTTTTTGAAAATTCTCTCCTGAGAATAGATTAAATTGGTTCATCGGGTGTGACAGGCTAACTGTTGGTCCAGACTTCAATGGTTGGTCACCAACCATTGAATTTTCTTTTGGTAATTTACCTACCAATTTGACAAATTGGTAGGTACTCTGCCTATAAAAGGCCTTCTCCCGGTAATCCAAAATCATTCGAAAATTAAGAAAGCATTCAGTTCCTTTTGTAGAGCATTATTCCTACAAAAGAGTAATATGAGAGTTTCCTCTTGTAGAGTAATTTATTACCACAAGAGAGTAATTAGTGAGGGGGGTTGAGTGATTTTACCTTGTGAGTAAAATTGGGGTGTTTCTAACTATCCTAAAAATATACCTCGAGTTTGGGTATACTTGAGAGAGCTTGTATTGTGTATTCCCATTATTTATTAGTGGAGTTATCGGTGCCCAGTAGTTTTTCCCTTTCAAGGGTTTCCACTTAAAATCTCTGTGTCGTCTTTATTGCTTTACTTGTTTTACTATTTGTTGTTGCGAATCTATTTTAATTAACACATATCATCTGACTACCGAATTATCTGTTTGGGACCTAACACTATCTTTATCAGATTTTTAGCTAAAATCTCAATCCAAGTGAAGTGGGGTCCACATTATTATAAATATGGGCTCGGTAAGCTTTACCTAGTCATTATATTTTGAGAAATTATACATAACTTTTACTTTGTTAAATTAAGGTTTAGTGCATCTGCGAATGCACCGAGTTGTTTTAAAAAATTTGTAATCTCTTGAATTTTTAAAGTGATTTCGTAATCATTTCAATTTTAGAAAATGCATCACTTTGCTCCCTATACGCTATCTATCATCTTCTTATTCAAAAAAAAAAATCAGAAAAATAACATCTTTAAAAAAAATCAAACAAACCTTAAATTGACATGAAACGTTTAGGGAACATAGCGATGCATTTTTTCAAAATTTACTATTAACAAACTCATTATGATATAAAATTTTGTCTCTCACTCTATAACATTCCTTTAAATTTCTTCAATACTTTACTTTCAAACTAAACCCTATTTTCCAACCAAAAAAAGGAAAAGAAAGCAAGGCACTGAATTTGAAAAAAAGTGGTTGATTTTAAAATTATGACATGATAGAAATGAGTGAAGTAAAATATATGTAAAATTACTTAGCCTTTAAAAATAAAGAATTAACAAGTTAATTACAATTATTTGGTCAAAACGTCAATTACATAACCCATCCCTTCAATCTCACCATTTTTGAGGGATTGAAATTGGACATAAATGCTTGAAATTGAAGGAAATCAGTTTTGTCTGACTACTGTTTTTTTTTCAAACTTCATCCCAAACATTATAATTAATTTCAAATCCCTTACCATCTAACAAAAAAAATAGCTCCAAGCATGTTAGAGTTGGTGGGTGCATATTAGTGTATAATAGAATTGATGAACTTTTTTTTTATCAAAGGTAATGTTTAATTAAGTTGAACAATTGGCCAACCAGTGCCTTAGCACCAAAATGAGCTGCTTACCAGGAATTTATCATTGCCAATGCATGCCCAGTTGAACAACTTTTGAATTGAGATCACACAAGTTAATGATCTTCAGTTCTCCATGCAAATTTACTTTATGATACACAAATC
The DNA here is from genome assembly GCA_949673415.1 of Euphorbia schlechtendalii. Taxonomy (NCBI): domain Eukaryota; kingdom Viridiplantae; phylum Streptophyta; class Magnoliopsida; order Malpighiales; family Euphorbiaceae; genus Euphorbia; species Euphorbia schlechtendalii. The sequence continues at coordinate 30,609 of CATIWQ010346009.1, read as the reverse complement.
TGGGTCATTCTCTTACAACATGCCATGTCAACCGAACTCCATCTTATGAGTATTCAATCAAGACAAATTAATTTACAAACAAGTATTTATTATTAGTTTTTTAACACTATAAAAACGAATTCTCTATACACGTCATGTGGAATATATTGAATAGCATGACACTATTACTGTTATGACACAATGAATATTTATCTGTTATATATTAATTTTATTAGTATGCTTTTCTGTTGAAGTTAAATTAAAAAAAATTATAAACTGTACAACTTGGAATCCTTAACTTGTTTAGTGACATTAAAAAATTCAAGAAAATGGATCCATTGATCCCATTTCTTAAGCCTATGAACTGCCACTGTCTCATTTATCAGCTCATGTGAGCATTTTCCGTTACTTCCCGGATAATCATACATCGCGGGTTTATCCGAATACCTATTCATCCACTTCTTCCCCATCTTCAACCATTTTCCGACCACCTTATCCTCCGGCCCCTCCCTCTCCTTCCCCGGAATCTCCAAGTCCCCGATCCACTCAACAATATCCCAAGACAACACGAACCCCATCCCAGACATATATTCCACGTAAGGATTTTTACTATTACAAAGAATCACAAAACCATAGTACAAATCAAACCTAGGAAGCGGTAATAATGATAATGAGAGTTGGTTTAGCTGGATAAATACGTCGTCGTCCGCTTTCATAATGTAGGTGTAGGGTTTGGGAAGAATATAGGGGAGTGAAGAGAAATAGGTAAAGGTCTTGCCTTTGTTCATGTTTTCGGTGCAGTTAAGGATGATAATGTCGTTGAACCGAAGGAATTGGAGGGCTATACGGACTTTTTGTTCGTGTTTCGAGAGGGTGCAGAAGATGAATTTGACGTCGATATGGGCGAATGGAGGAGAACGTTGGATACCGTAGACAAGGCGGAGGAAGTGGCGGCGGTCATAGTTGTCGGGGTGGGTTAGGATTCCGATGAGGAGGCTGAACGAGGGGGTAGTGATGGGAGTGTTGGAGGAGGAGGAGTGGAGGAGGAGAGGTGTTTTAGTTACAGCAAGTAGAAGGTTGATAATAAGGTGGAAAAAGAAAAGGAGAGAGAGGATTAATGTAATTTGAGCAGTTAATCTCATCATGTGGGACTTTGAAAATAGGTTGGTTGATGTTTAGTTTGTTTATGTGTTTTGGGGGTGTTATATAGTGAGGGAGAGCTAAAAGCAACTTTAAAACTTTGATTTGGTGTTAAATATGTAAAAGATTCTAAGTGTTTTTTGGGTTTAGGAAGTGGGGAAAACGTAAATACAAATGGGTGGTGAAATTCATGTTTTGGTTGTGTTTTTTTCATGTTTAGGCAGTTTACATGTGAAGAAAAGTGCTGCAAGAGCTCACACTTCTTGCCAAAGTGATAGTAACTATATCCGCACCGTTCATTTTTTAACAGAATGTATAGATTAACACAAATGCTCTCGTTAGATCACAAAGAATCAAGGCCGGCTATAAGCAGGAGCTACGTGAGCGACCGCTCAGGGTCTCAAGTTTTCCGAGGTCCTCAAAATTCAATTTCGGATATAGTTGGAGTACAAAAAAAAGTAAATATTATATATAAACTGTGAAAGATACAACAATAGTGTTACTTGGTATGGGTGGTTGGATTACGTATCCCTCTCCTTGTAAGGACAGGTTCAAATTCCATTTGCCATAATTTTTCTGTATTTCCTTTTCTCCTTTTCCTACAAAACTTTTCTTATTTAAGTTTGGTTGCTTAGACTAAACATTTTCATTAACAATATTTAATTAATATTTTCTTTACAATATGTTAAATTTTCCCATATTGTGCTAAATAATATTTTTCTTATTTCCATGAAAGATTGATTATATTAAAGATTTTTTTAAAAATTATAATTTATTTTCATAAAAAATTCAATATTAACATTTAAATACTTTTAATCAAATAACTTAGTTAACGAAAATTAATATATAAAATGATTATTAAAAACCCAATAAATTTGTAACTTGTTAGTTAGTTTTCATGATCTAAAATATTATCTTCAACAAATGTTATTTTTCAACTTCTCAAAAATAAATTTTATCAAGAGTATTGTATTTTTCATTTTACTTTTAGTTGGAACAATTTAACATTATTAACTTCTTATGTCTAGATAGTTTAAATCAATAAAATGTTTAACTGATTTTTGCTAATGATATATTTGTTTTCTCAAAATCAAATAAATATTGTATTCAATTTTTTTTTCATTTTCTAGTTTCAATTTCTTTTGTAAAATTTAGGATCACATATTGAATATAACAAATCGATAGATATTTTTCAAATAATAATGTTGTAATCCTAGTATCTAATATATATTTATCAAAGTTTATCAAAAAATTTCTTGTGTACAAATATTGACGAAATATTAAATTTGTCATTGAAATTTTTTATAAATACTTTCATTCTATGAGGGTCAATTTAAAATATTTTACTCGGGGCCCAGAGAAACTCCGAGACAGACCTGCAAAGAATACACATCCAGTTCATTATAAACACATTTCGTTATATGTCGTGATAAATGTGGTAAATGATACTTTCATCTGAACTCAATGTTCGATGGATGAGGCTAATGTTAGTGACTGTAAATTAGAAGTGAAATCATTATTGTAATTTTTAGAATTAAGAATAGGCAATTTGATACCTTCCTTTCTTTAGCATAAAAAATGTGATCTTCATTAATGATTAACACGACCTCATAGAAAAAGAACAGAAAAGATGGGGACAACATGTTCAAAACCCAATAAAAAAAGAGAGGCTGTCAAGCCACAAAGAAACCAATAAAAAGAGAACAATTTTATACGTTGGTACTTGCTGAACTTCAACCTTCAATCTCACCAAAATTAATTTGCTGATATAGGAATAAACATCATCTACCTCCGGGAACTACCTACATGCATAACAAGGAAAACATTTGAGAATCCAGTAACGACTGTGTTTCATTGTTCAGTTGCCCAAAATTCAGGAAACTGTAATAGTTCTAAATAACTTACTCCTTCTAATTCGTAACATATTATTTAATACTTGGGTTAAGACAACATAACACTTTTGCAATATAGGCAAATTTGGTTAACCTTAAGTTTATTGCATTAGAGTTATTGATAAAAAAAGTTTTATCACATTGAATTTAACTTTACGCAGCGCATGATATTTCAGCCGAACTATATGTTATTTAAGTTTTATAGAGGCGGTCAAATGAGTCGAATAAAAACTCTGGGGATATAAGAAGACATTTTATAACAAAAATGGATTATTTATATACTGGACAGCGTTGTATTGAATAGAGGTAGAATCAAATAAGAAAAACCTGAAAATAACACAAATTTAGAAGTCGGACAAGGACTTAACTATTTAAGCCAAAAAAAACTTCCACACTTGGCAAGATTAACGAAAGCCTCACTAGATTGGCGTTAGATCAGGTCAGGTTGCCTTGATTATTCAAAGATTTAAAGTTGTTCTTGTTCTGTCCTATATATTCGTGATGATGTACACAAATTGATTATAGGAAGACCAACAGGACAGAGCATTTTACTTGTGCTAAAAAAACTGGGATTATGAACATATTTCTAATTGCTAACACTTGTTCTCAACTTCCACACACATCATACTGAAATGCATGCCCCTCTCAGTAAGTGCCGTCATCAAATATGCGTCTTTCTTTAATGTTAACAAGATTTAACAGAGAAAAAAAAGATTTGATGGAAAACCGAGCCTTTGCTTGTATACGATAAAATATTATAGATTTCAGGTGCACCATAGTTTTGAGCCATTTTACTATGATCGAACTCATGCTTGTAAATATAAACTTAAGTAGTGTTTAGAGTTAGCTAGCTATGAACTAATATATAGCTATATTCTATGATCAACCACTCGCAGCATTCATCACTTCTCGTTCGACAGAGAACTCACTGGGCTAGAATGACTGAGGTTAGAACTTGTTAGTTACAAGTTACTTTTCATCATCTAAAGGCAAAATTCAATCGGAACTGAAGCTTTAATAATCTCAATAGTGTCAAACTTATTTCAGACAAGCTATTACAAATTTAGATTCTGTAAATACAAGTTAATAACATAAATAAAATTATACCAATAGTTATATTATATTAAAGTCACTACTAACTACTACTTTCAAGGCTTATATAGTTTTATCTCATAATCATGATTTTGTAAGAAAATTTTGCCGGTATCTAGACTGAGAGAACAGATATTCGTAAATGAAAGCACTGAACCTCATGACAGAAGGTTGAAGCTCAACAATGCCAAAGAATAACAAAATGCAAGTAATTAAGGACACCGAGACATAAGAAACACAAATCTCAGGCACACCAGCATGCCGGGATGTAAATAAAAGAGATGCAAATATACGAGACAATTGAATAAACATAAATATCTGACCAGCTCAAGGAATGTCATATTCAGCGTACCAACACAAACCAACAGACATGCTAAGGAAAAATCCTAAGATTAACACTTCAAAAGCATTCAGCATAACTTCCAACAAATGAATTCATGCATGAAATCGACATCAGGCCTTCAGGATTTCCAATCAGCCAATTAACTTTTTCTTGGTATCACATACTAAATCAATTCTAATGCATCGAAATCCGATGACTCTTGTCAAAATCTTTTCTCATGCACCTTAGAAGACTTTTTATCTCTAACTTTATATTTAAGAAATCGTAAGACTACTTTCTTCCCACATCTACTGCCTATTATAGAAATTATCAACACCAAAAATCATTTTATGAAATCACCTTCTCTTTTTCTCCATATTGAATTTAACTTCAAATTCAAATGATGACCTAAGCTATCCAGTTTTTCATGAGCATTAGCAAGTATAGCAACACAACTCACTTTCCCCTACAAAAATACTGAACTGCGCCGTATGGCCATTACACGACTCTAACTTACACATTCATACAAATTTAAGGTGCCTATCAGAAATATGACTATCGGTCTCTAGGACACAATAAACCAAGAATTCAATAATTAGTATCAATCAAAGAGCCAAGTAGTTACCTAAATTGAAGAAATCTCATTGTTGAAATCCAGACCCTTGTACTGCTGCATTTCCTTGTTTTTTCTGTATTTGAAGGAGGAGGTTTGCCGCAAATTGCAGCGTTGATTGGTACCTTTGATTCTTGTCGACCTCAGCCTCTGATGACCCCTGAACAGATCCAATTTGGGATTGTTGTACCTGATTAGGAATATCCCAGTTTAGTTTGTCAGCAGGTGATGGCATCCCAGGTTGTGTATGAGAATGATTACCACCCTGAGTTTGACTAGAGAGGATCACTGGATTAACAGGCTGCAGAGTAACTGATGGACCATAAACAACTCCTGAATTATCAGTTCCATGTGAAACTCCGCCATAACTCTTCTGGAATGGATACAGTTGGCTGACTTGTGACAATGCAACTTCGCCACCTTGGGCTGTCATAACAGCTTGTCCACCTTGGGAAATTGTAGGAACTTGACCACTTTGGGAAGTCATAGCAACGCTGACCAATGGCCTAGATTGCATCCCACCAGGATTTGGGATGTTGCCAGAGGAATCTTGCACTTGGGTGCCTCTAGGAGGAATTGTATTTTCTAAACTACGGGTAGCACTGGGGATAGGTGGATAAGGCTGATATGGAGAATGAACTTGCGATTCGGAATTTAACTGGCTACCATATTGAAAATGACTTGGGTTTCCAGACTGCTTCCATCCATGTGAAGTTCCGTTAACAAAGGAGCCATGTATTTGCTGACTACCATGAGAAGAGCCAGGTATTTGCTGACCAGCGAAAGAGGAACCAGGTATTCGCTGACCACCTTCTACAGCTGCTGACTGTAAATTTGCAGGCAAGAAGGATGCAATAGTTGCTATAAGCTCAGAAACACCTGCTTGGGAGACCATTGCCGAGTTATTTTTAGACAAGTCTTGATGGATTGACGGCTGCTCCACAGTAGTAAACTCAGCCATAGGTGGATAAGATAATTTAGAGAGGGGTTTTGTTTCCTCATGGAAAACACTCCTAGGCACCGGATCCTCCTTCCAGGTATTGTCAGCCGGATGTGTATCAGTATACTGTAGAAAATGGCTAGGTTGTCGAAGACGTGCCTCCATAGATGCACTAGTAGGGACGTGAGACAACTTTAGAACTACACCATAGAGACGTTCTGGTCCTTTGACATTCAGCACATCAGTTAAGAAGTCTGAAGGAGGGACCAGAAATAGAGTCGTCCCATCGTCAAACTTGGCAACACCAGCCCGGTTCTTAGAGCCCAAATAGTGAAGAAATTCGGTGTAGGAAGCAAAATCCTCTTCGCTGTCTGGCAAGAAGTAGACAACATCAAATCCAATAGCTTGAGCGTAGTGTTTCGCAAGCATATCTAATCCTGTTCTTGCCGAACAATTAACAACTTCAGGACTGTCAAATATAAAAGTTCTTGAGTTAGGAGGTGGAAGGAAAGTATATGCTCCAGACAGTAAATATTGTAGCTTTATAACTAAACCCTTCTATAACCAATAAATTAAGCAAAATTTTCAATTCCTTGCAAGTTTCATGAGAAAATAGGAGGATAATAAACATATAACTGCAGCTAAATTAAAGCTTTAAACTGCACATCAAAGAAAATTTTATGCACAAAAAGGTACTGTTTGGCAGAATATAATTCTGTGGAAAAAATTTTCTAATTCAGACAATCAATTTTCAAATCCTACGAGGACAAACAGAAATCTAGAATGTCAAATGTATTTATCGTCTGAGGATCTGAATGCATATTACAAAAGCAGCATTAAACCAACTTGTAAACACAAAAAGTTCTGGGTTACCGAATAACAAAAGGTTTCAGTATATCAAGGTACCCTTTAATATGCAAACTTAAAATTAACATTTCCAAAAAAGAAAAGTTACTCACAGTTCTATTTCTGTCCCTTTATCCAAAGGTACACAACGAGCATGGCAAACTGGGGTTCCACCCTTAGCAATCATACCACGCCAAACATAATCATTCCCGGAATGATGTTGACTCGGTCGTAATGTTTCCCTCACACCAACTGGACTAAGACTACGCTTCGTTTGGCCATTCGCAAACGGACCAGAGTTATAAGTTCTGTCCAAAATCAGACCCCTATCATCAATCTTTCTTGTGGGAAAAGATTTGTCATCAATGGGTGATCCAGAATCAATCCTAGACCGTTTTGGTTCCCTCTGGTATTGATAGGGATCAAGAACATCCCGTCCAGTAGACACTGACCTAACAGGTGGTTTAATCCTAGAAACAGGAGATAGAATGCCAGCTCCAGGAGAAGATGGCCTTTTCCAATTTGATCCCATTGGAATGTTTGAATTTCCGTCTCTTAAACTGTTCATAGGGGCCAAATCATCAAATTCTGAACCAAAAGGCCGTGTTGGAGGGTTTGGTCTGTGAATGCTACTAGGTGGTAATGGTCCACTTAATGTATTTCTTCCCATGGGGCGAGAGTGGTCAAACGTTTCCACCTGGTTAGACCCAAAAACATGTTCATTCGGACCTCTCATTCCAGCATGAAAACTAGAGAAGTCTTTTCGAGGAGCAAGTCCACTGCTTGAATACATAATCGAAATTCGAGGCTCGTTGAAAAGCCGTCCCTGCAACCCTTCTTTTGCTCGCCGAGCTTCATCTACACTCCTAAATTCGACAAATGAGTAGTTCCTTGACGGAAAGCTCGTTATTCGCTCGATCTCTCCAAAAAGAATCATCGCATTATGGAGCATCTGCTCATCAATCTGTACAGAAGGTGGATACCCTACCCACAAGACTTTGCTGGGCAGCCCTTCCTTTCGCCCCCCTGAAGGCTGACATTGCCAGAGCACAAAGACTAAACTCAGAGATCATATAAATGAATTCAAGTAATAAAACCAAAAGTTGAGAATTGCTATCTTAAATCCATATCTTAGGAAAACCGCCACAAATAATTTACAAAGTTCCTGTACAAATATCAAAAAAAAATTTTCCAAACAAAAGCAAGTGAAATGTTTGACTTCATCATCTATCTCTACCAAATCTTGTTTGCAAATAGGACACATTTTTAGACTTTGGACTGAACGTAAAGAAAACGGCTATATATGTACTCAACAACTTACTCTTCTTAAAGTATTTGACTGCAGGAAATCCACCCATATCTGATCACCCCCCATTCGTTTTCCTTTCATGTTTCTCATGGCTTCTAATGCATCATCTAATGCCAGAAACTCAATAATAGCAGAATTGCGCTCTCTGTTAAACACAAAATCCTCAATTTTGCCAAACTTAAGAAACTCTTCTTTCAACTGTTCCTTAGAAACTGCAGGGCTGGTTCCACCCACCCATAGTTGCTTACATGGTCTTGCCTGAAAACAGGATTGATCAAGAATACAATTGAGTGAAGCCCAACAATTCAATATTCGTACTATTACTTAAAAACAAGTCTGAAAAGAATTTTCAACCATCAATGAAGAGGGGAAAGAAGAACAAACAATGATACATCAAAAAACAAGGTCACAACACATCTAAGCCTACATACTCCAGAAGCAAAGCAAATAACCAAAAACGATAAATAACCTTTGCTTCCTTGGGCACTGCCTTTTCAACATAATCCACTAATACATTATCTACTTGATGCACATTCACAAACACATTGATTATGTTTTTTGAGACTTAACAAATAGAAGAAAACATTTTTAGAGCTTGTGTCAAACCAAGCAAGTAAATCTTTACCCACTTCAGCCTTTGTCATACCCAAGAAATATATAAGGGTTTTCAAAATAAAAACTAATCAATCTCCCCCCCACCATCTTTTCCATTTGTGTTGGCCAGAAAACACATTGAAGAACAAATTACATAAAAAACATAAGTAGGTACTAATCTCTCTCGCTAATGATAGAGTTCATGAAGTGTTTGACATAATACGAGTGAAACTTGTTATTGTGTTGAAGATAGTATAAATATTATAAGAGTGTACATTCGCAAAATTAAATTTTTTTGTTAAAGACCTCTTATGCATGCATTTTACTGACAAATGGTGTTTCAGTATAACACAGATCAATCAAACTTCAAAATGAACTATCCTCGTGGATAAAATATAATCTCCAAGGTTCAAACTTGTTAAATTTGGAAACAACTTTACCAATACTCACGTAAAATAAGTTATGTGATAGTTACCAAAAAAAAAATTATGTGCATATATCATGTTTCTTCCATCCAGAATAAACATAATCTCCAGATTAAGCGGGCAAGGGAATGGAATCCATTCCGATTGTAGAAGAGTTGTCATTGGTTCCTTAAATTAACATTCCAAATGCAGATATATGTTTAAAGAGGGTGTTTATAGCTAATAAAACGTTGAAGCTTTGCTTACAAGCATATTATAAGTTGGCAACGCTGAAATTGCTAAAAAAAGATAGGTAGATAAGACACTTTCCAGTGTATGATATGGTTGTATGTATATATACACTTGTGTTTTAGCATGTCAAATTTTAAATGTTTATTAGCTATTTTTTTCAAAAAAACTAGAAAACTCGTTTCGTAACTTAAAGTAATATTATAAGAGTTGTAGTTGAAGTCATAAATGGGGGCAGTAATTCGCCAACTTCGAGATCGTAAGAATTCCTACAGGTGATGATGGAAAAATTTTATCCTCTGAATCTTTAATAGGAATGGAATAACGTTTCTCAGCTCGGAAATTCTGTACAAAACATCCAACTTTACAAATTATATATTTTTTTATCAAACTTTACAAAAATTATTAAATAAGTACAGACAAATTGAAATAAAATGTAGAAACGTAATTATTTCTATATTTGATATTGGCAACCAATTAAATATAAGCTACTAAAAACTTCATATTCATTGCCACTTACATTTTTATTTATTATTAAGTAGAGTTTGAATGTAATGAGTATTAGCTATAAACATTTTTTATTTCATTTTCAATAATTTATGTCTTAAGTTAACTTATAAAAAATTAAACAAAATATGAAATAATTTTAATGATGCCAATTTTTTTTCTATTCTCAACGGAAAAGTTTTCTCAAAATCCCAAAGGAGATGGAAAATGAGAAATAATACAGTAGTTTAACTAGCTTATAAGCTGACAAACACTCTAGAAACACCACTTGTTTGGTGCAGAGTGAAATGGATCGGCTACAACACATTACGCATGTTATTTACAATTAATTTTGTGAGTAATTAACATTTTAATCAAAGTCAATGATTAATTTAAAATAAGATAAAAAAAAACTAAGCAGTCTGTGGAATATGTTATGATTTAGACTCTAGGTGAACAATGAATTGATACTCCACGAGTCCATCGCCAATTAGCACCGCTAGACTGCTGAGCGGAACTTCAACCAAAAAAAGCAATTGCAAAACTATGTTGATTTCGTTAGATTTTATTGACGGGAATTTAAACCTGCTGCCGGAATTTTAATTTCTAACCTGAATGATAGATCGGAAAGTTCTACTGAAAAGCGCCAAATTTAAGGCCGCGTTAACGAATCTAATCTTATGAATTATTTCTATTATGTCCGTCATTTATAATGATGAATTAGAAAGGCAGAAAACAAAAGGATATGACGAAAACACGATTGAGTTTGAAAAACAGATATTATGCCAAATAGAAAACGAATTATAATTACAGAAATTAACCAATCGACAGATCCAACAACAAATATATGAAGTAACGATGATGAAAATTCGCAATTATTGAATTTTAAACCTAACGAGTCGCAAAGATGAGAACAACAAACCGGTCTCGCAAACTCGATTCTCAACGAATTTCCTCGCACGAGTGTCGCCTGAAGCGTGTCCTTAGCCGCCACGGCGTCCTCCACACACTTAAAATACACAAAGGCGTAGTTCCTGGACGAATAAGACGTCATGCAATCAAGAGCACCAAATTTCGCGAACAGACACATGAGATCCGTATCGGAAACATCAGCGGCTAAATTCCCCACCCAAAGTGTATTTGACGGAGCGCTCGGCTCATGAAAATCCTTAATAGGCGCCATTAATGAAATAGATACGAGATTTGGGTTATATGGAATTGAATATGAATGACGAAAAAAGGAACTAGATAATGCAGGTAAAGAGAAAACTGAAAAGAAAGGCGCAGAACGATGAGAACGATTAGGTTTTCAATTACGATAAACTGTAGTGGGGAATGGGGATAAGATCTCTAAACGGTGTCGCTTATCTAACTTATCTAAAACTTTTTTTTTTCAATTGCGATGGTTGGATATTTAGTAGCTGAATTTCAAAAACATGTTTTGTGATTTGATTATTTTGTAAATGTGATTTTGTGAAAATTTATTGCAAAATGTGTTTGCGGTTTTAAAAATTTGTAAATTATGGAAAGAATATTTTTTTTTCATTAAAAATAGTAATGTTCCAGAAGTTATTTCAATAAATTTAATAAGTTTAATCATATTGTTTAAAAGTTAATACATGTAATTTTTAAAAATTATTGATTTTTAAAAGTCACCATCATGTTCTAATTGAAAAAAAAAATTATTTGTACTTCTCAAAAAATTCAAAAATTATCACTAAAGTATATTGTGTTGTTATTCACTATGCTGCAAAATTTCAATTCAAAATAGACAAGATTACATATTTTTATAACATAAATTAACTTTTGAAACCGCAAGCACTTTTTTTGAAAACAATGACTTTTTTTTGTAATACGGTCAAACCACAAGAAATTTTTTGAATTTTACCCAATTTAGTATGACTTGATTTTGTTATAAGGTGAAGATTATGACGACTTAGTTTTACCAATGTAAGAATTACTTTATCTCTTATCACCATTATATCAATCATGAAATCATTAATTCAATAGTGATAAACAGCAAAACAATGAAACTTTATTTTTAACAAATTCACGATAAAATACATCTTGATATATTATGGTGGTAATCTATGTTTAGAATGTTTTGTAAAAATAATATATAATTTATTTTACAATGGTGGGCAAATAAACAGACAAGATATCCTAATTTTATCCCGTTGAACTTACAATACGAGTTGGTAGTTAACAAAAGTAAATATTCCCTTAATGATAAGTATAAGAAACTTTTTTATAGTACAACTATTTTCAGTTTAAAATGTCAAGATAGCTAATTAAATGATAAATTTTCTAAAAATATTCAAATTTTAATGTATAATTTTTAAATAATATAGTTAAATTATAAAATTATTGAATTGATTAAAATACATATTTTAACATTATTTTGAAAAACATTTTCCCCTTCTTTGTTAATTTTTTAAACAATGAACATTCTTTTGGAAAAAAAGTTCACGATGATTTTTTTCAAAATAGCAAATTACATTGAATGTTTTTCAAGTTTACCAATATAATGAAATACTCACTCCTATCAAAAATAATATTTTTTAATTTGTCATCAAACTAATAGAAAATGATTTAAATTCGTAAAATAATTTGATTTTCACACTTTCTATTAAAAACTTTTTAATTAATAATTAATAGATTTTGAAACAATCAATACCTTATGCTGTAAGAACAGAATAATAATCATAGTAATAAATTTTTTTTAACTTAGATCAATAAAAGTTATCATATATATATTTATATCATGCTAATACTTGTGATCATTCGTCTATATAACAACAAACATATATACTAAATCCCACATCCCGACATTTATCAATTCTAAATGCTTATACTGGAGAGGAGAGAGAGAGTTTGAAATGGAACACAGCCAGCCGACCTTTTGTTCATGATGTTTACAGGAAGTGAGCTTCTAGCACAAACTTTATCAAGAACTTCAAAACACTGAAAAAATATATAGCGATTTTAATGAATCGCAAGCTCAGTGAATATAAACACTCAATGAACTAACAATTTCACAATTTCATACAATTACATATTTACACATTCAATGGATATTCAAATTTGTATAATAATGTATGAGTCGTTTATTATTTGTTGTGACATTACTAGCCAAACTATTACCCCGTGATACATGTAACATATAACAGATAACAATTGATTTGCTGTCCAGCTTTATAAACAATTCGGTAATCTTTCAGTCCATATAATAGAACATGACCTTTCGGTTCATGTGAAACAGAACATGACCTTTCGGTTCATGTAAAACAGAACATGATCTTTCGGTTCATGTAAAACAGAACATAACCTTTCGATTCATGTAAAACAGAACATGTATTGCAATATTTTGGAAGGTATGTTACAACTTTTCCTTTTTTATTTCCTTCGATCATTATGCAAATACATATATCATATAAAATCATATATCAATTTCATCAAGTATGGAACTCATTCCATCTCATCAAAATAGTTCACCAATACATATACACACATACTCAATTCACAATTCACAATAGCTCAATTATCATATCACACATAATTGAATATCACATATCATAAATTTATACAAAGTATATTCAATTACCACATATCATCAATTCATATCAATTTCAAAATCACACATTAACACCATCAACACATTTCACTTGCAATTCAATATCAAGTTCATTTCATAGTTATACTCGCAAATTAACCAAGCTAATTCCCTCGGAAGTGACTTGAACCTTCCTCCGGTGCACTTTTAATATTCTAAGCTCCTATAAACAAATACAAACTTGTATCATATTCTTATACCATGGATAGTTTCTTTTTCCTTAATAATTATCCTACAATTAGAACTTTATACTCTCATGACCTTATTAACTTCTAAAATTCATATCTCTCGAAATACTGATCCAAATACTCTAATTTCAGTTTCATTTAACCCTTAACTCATAATTATACAACATATAAAAATTTCAGAATCTTCCAATATACGTACGATTTATAGTGAATTTTTACTTTCACACTCTAAATCAGTTTTTCCCTGTAAAATTCAGAACTGATCTTCTAATGACCTTAACCTACTTAAAAACTCATAAATTTCAAAATACTAAACTAAACAACCTGAAACTAAAGTCTTCCTCTTTCTGAGACACATAGGTATAACATACTAAAATCTCAGAATCATCCAATCAATATACTAGTTTCGGTGAATCAATCTCTCACACCCTGCATCTATCCCCTTTCACCTGAGCAACTCTTAGTAAAACAACCATAACTTTTAGTACAAAGTTTAGATTGAAATCATTCTTTTTGTAAAATAAACTAGACAGGTGAGGGTACAACATATCAAACTTTCAGAATTTTACAATTAGTATAAAAATCGCACCATCAGTTTGAATCCCAAACTGCTTCTATGATTATTCTACTCTGGATAGTCTGAATTAAATCAATTATAGAACAAAATCCACTTATTGAAAAATCCCCAAATTTTACACCAAGAACCCTAACATACAGAGCTACAACTTTTCTTTGTATCATAACTCTGAATTCTATCTCTAACCCTACAAAAATCACCTTACAAAATCGAAAATATACCTGATTCTTTCTTTTCTTCCTTTTTCTTCCTCCTCTCTTCTCTTCTCTAAGGGCTACATTTTCTTTCTCTTTTGTGGGAGATAATCTGATATTATCTCTTCTTATCTCTCTATAATGTAAGGATAATTACCATTTTTCCCCTCAATTATATTATTAAGTATAAATACCAATACTCATAATTATACTATATTATACTCATACTTATTCCATACTAATTCTAATAAACAACTACTCCAAATAATACTAAAATATTTTAACTAATTATATTTATTTTTCCTCTATATAATATCCCGAAACTATCTCTTTACATATTCAATTTTCGTATTTTATATAACTTAAATTAATGTCTAAAATAATATATGATATATAATTATACTATATAATAAATTTCATGACATATAACATATGTATCTAAATGCAAATATGATGTTGTGAAATGGGATGTTACAGATTTCATATTTGAGAAATCTTTTGTAAAAAAGATAATGTTAAATTAAAAAAAGTGGTATATGTATATGTAATTTAAAACTATAAAAAAAAAGAGCAAAACTTAAAAAATGTACCTCGCGATTTCACTTATTTGCAAAACGGGGTTTGAGTAATTTTTTTGTCAAAGGGGGTCTATGATTTCTAAATATTGATTTTACATTGAATATTTTTAACAATTCAACATTCTAATAATTTAATCCTATTATTTGAAAATTAAATGTCATGATTTTAATAATTTTCGGAATCTTTTTTATGATATTTTAAAGTTTGTTATCATAATTTTATTTAAAAATTATTTGCACTATTAAAAAATTTCAAAATTTATCACTTATATGTTTTGCATTTTCATTAACCATCACGAAAAAAATTGAGATAAAAACGAACAAGATAACCCATTTTCATGATATAATTTAATATTAAGGACCTTGTTTGCAAAAATTTTGGAATCACAGACCCTTTTGCAATAAAAATTTTTGATACCCGTTTTACAAATAAGTAAAGCCACAGTGTACTTTTTGAAATTTGTCCTAAAAATGAACAAAACGACTTTTATTAATGAATAAGTCATTTTGTTGTTTTTCTCTTTAAATAGATAAATCCAATATAACCAAACATTTAAAGATATTATTTGTTTGAGAAATATGGATTTTTGAGGAGGTTGGGTTTTGAATTCAGAATCTCTCATATTTATTTTGAGAGGTGTACCAATTTAACTACACTAGTAAACATTTAAAGGTATTAGTTGATGTCAAAAAGATAGACAAGCATGATGCATCGAAAAAATTTACTGACACCCACATGCTAAATTTTAGATGTCCAACATGAAAAGTTATGTAAATAATAGTAGGCATAATATATCAACACCACCCTAAAGTTGGCTCAGAAAACTAGATGTCACCCTTAACTTTCAAAAGGACCAGTCACCCCCCTTAACTTGGCAAAAAGGACTAGTTACCCCCCTTAACTTGGCAAAAATGCACCAGTTAGCCTTTCAATGCCACGTGTCAGAATCTGGTTGGTTTGACTTTTATGTCATTTTTTTTATTTTTCTCTCTTTAACCAGAAGTTGACACGTGGCATTGAAGGGGAAAACTGGTGCATTTTTGCCAAGTTAAGGGGGGTAACTAGTCCTTTTTGCCAAGCTGAGGGGGGTAATTGGTCCTTTTGAAAGTTGAGAGTGACATCGGACTTTCTAAGCCAACTTTAGGGGGGTCTTGATGCATTTGGCCATAATAGTATGACAAATCATCCTTAATCATCCATCATGTATCAAATCTCGTGGATGTGTATAAAGCTGTTGGAAAAATTGTTTTATTTTAAAAGAAATTAAATGATGTGTTACAAGTTTACTTGTAAATAATTTTATGATATTTTGACCATGGTTTTAGAGTTATTATTTTTCATGGTCAATTATATAGATGAATTAATTTTTGATTTATCAAAAATCAGATTTACATCAAATGGCTATGTATATAGCACTTTTAGTTGATTTAATTACTTTTATATTTTATATATATAAGACCTGATTTATATTGATATTTTAGTTGGCCAATTCAAAGTAAACAATTTATATACTTTATTTGACCATTGTAAGTTATAATGGGTTTTAATTATGGTCCAATATTTTGAATGCAATTATTGGAGTTTTTCATCAAGTTTACGTTGGAATTTTAAAGCTTGTGGGTTACGAATTCTTAATTTCTGTAACAGCTTTTTAATTACCTTTAAAGCTGATTATTGCAGCTTTCAACGTATACTTTTTCCATCCATATATAAAGGGTTGTTTCTCATTTTGTTTAACATCCAGTGAAAAACTTCTCCTATTCTACATTCTTTTTAATCCAATTTGTTATCCAAATATTATTCTGATAATCCAGTATTCATTCGAACATTTTTCATTGTTTGCGATATTATTTTACCTTTCTTTTAAAACTTTTGTTTTGGATATATACTATACATTTCTAAGTTCTATTTCCACTTTTAAGTGAAAGTGAAGAAATTGTTTAATCTTGGGAGGAATTACGAAATATCATTTAAGGACAGTGTCTTAGACATGACTCAACTTAATTTTTCATGTTATTCAGAACTTCAGCTCTACATTCGTCTACTTCAGAACTTTCATCTACAGAGCATCAGATTCTTATTCAGAAGAACTTTCGAGGACAAATATTTCAACAATCTTAAAGGATAGTTAATATGGCTGATCTTGGTAAAAACGCTACTCCTTTTATCGATGGTTCTAAATCTGTTGTACCTCCATTACCGATACCAGTCTTTGCTAAGTCTTTTCTTGATGTTTCTAAGATTGAAATTTTTAGGGTGAAAATTTCGAAAGATGGCAAGAAAGAATCTTCTCTGTTCTTGATATGCATGGAGTTCCATATGCCCTCACCAAAGTGACCCCAATAGAGCTTGCTGCTGATGTGAATTCTTGGATTCACGCCAACAAAGTTTGTAGACATAGTATTATGAGTACCTTGTCTAACGATCTTTTTGATGTTTACCATTCTAAGAAAAAAGTTACGGAAATTTGGGAATCATTAATTACCAAATACACTACCGAGGATGCGGGTAAACAAAATTTTGTAATTAGAAAATATTACAAATGAGAGATGGTAGAAGATAAAGACATCAAGTCCCAAATCAATGAGTATCACAAACTCATTGAGGATTTGAAAGCTAAAGAGATTGTTCTTCTTGATGAATTTATTACAAGTTTACTAATTGAAAAGCTTCCTCCGTCTTGGAATGCTTACAAACAGCAACTGAATCATAAGCAGAAAACCTTGGCACTAAATGAACTCATCACTCACTAAATAAAATCATCACTCATGTCATCATTGAGGACGCAAACAGGAAGGAACTCAAAGCTGCCAAAGGAAAGGAGATTGTTGCTAAGGCAAATTTTGTGTAGACCAATCCTCAACAAGGAAAGAGGTATGATGCTCAACATGGTTTCAAACCCAAAAGTGATAAAACCTTCAAAAAGAGAGGAAACTATTATATTTGTGGGAAACCAGGTTACCATGCTCCTCAGTGTAGGAGGCGAGTTGTGAAATGTGACAATCCTGCTAAAACTAAAGTCAATTTAGTTGAAGCAGATGACATAATTGCTACTGTCATTTCACAAGTTAATCTGGTGGCTGATGTGAATGAGTGGGCATCAGACTCTGGCGCTACAAGGCATATTTGTGCGTACAAAAATGAGTTCAAGTCTTATACTCAAGTTGATAGTGGAGAAGAAACTGTCTATCTCGGTGACTCAAGAACTACTCAAGTTCTTGGGAAAGGAAAAGTTCTTTTTAAGCTCAGATCTTGTAAAATTTTGGCACTTAATGTGGTGCTCCATGTTCTTAATATTAGAACCAATTTGGTTTCTATGGGCCTTTTAGGCAAAAATGGAGTGAAGGTAGCTTTCGATTCCGACAAAGTTGTAATGACCAAGAATAATGTGTTTGTCGGAAAGGGTTATTTGAATCATGGTTTATTTGTAATCAATGTTGCTGAAATTTTTAATAATAGCAATGCTAGTACTTCCGCTTATATTGTTGATTCTTATGATTTATGGCATACTAGACTAGGACATGTTAGTTTGCCTTATTTGAAACTACTAAACCAAAACAATTTGATTTCAAATGTTAACTTTTCAAGTTTTGAGAAATGCGGTACTTGTGTTGAATCTAAACAAATAAGAAAGTCTTTCACACATGTACAAAGAGAATAAAAATTACTTAGCTTAATTCATTCTAATTTGGGAGACTTAAAAAATATCATGACTAGAGATGGTAAAAAATATTATATTACTTTCATAGATGGTTTTTCAAGATATACAAAAGTGTATTTACTTCATAGTAAAGATGAGACTTTTGATATGTTTTTACTATACAAAAATGAGGTTGAGAATCATTTGAATAAGAAGATTAAAAGGATTAGATCCGATAGGGGTGGTGAGTATTTTTCCTTTAATGAATTTTTTGAGAAACATGGCATTATACATGAGACCACACCTCCTTATTCACCTGAATCCAACTACATAGCTGGGAGGAAAAACTGAACTTTAAAAGAAATGATGAATTGTATGCTTTTAAGTTTTACTGCTCTTAATAACTTGTGGGGTGAGGCTATTTTGTCTGCTTGTCATATACAAAATAGAATTCCTTATAAGAAAACCAATAAGACACCTTATGAGTTGTGGAAAGGTTATCCACCTAACCTCAAATATTTGAAAGTGTGGGATGTCTTGCTAAGGTTCTTCTTCCCAAACCTAAAAAAAGGAAAATAGGTTCAAAAACTTTTGATTGTATGTTAGGTTCAAAAACTTTTGATTGTATGTTCATAGGCTATGTAGAACATAGTGCTGCTTAAAGATTTCTTGTGCTTAGAAGTGATATACTTGGAAGTGATATTATTATTGAGAAAAAGAATGCAGAATTCTTTGAATATTTTTTCCATTAAAGACTAGAGATTTTCCTAAAACTAGTATTGGTCCAGATGTTAGCCCGGTTGCACCCATTTCTCAAAATAATTTTGAAAATGAGATTTTGGGGAAAGACAAGAGAATTAGAAAGGAGATAACTTTTGGTGATCATTTTGATATGTATTTGGTTGGAGATGAACCTGTGACTTTTTCTGAAGCTATTTCATCTTCCGAGTCAAAGTTTTGGAAAGAAGTCATTAAAGTTGAGATTGATTCTATTTTGAAAAATGAAATTTTGTTTTGGTTGATTTACCTCCGAGTGCAAAACCCATTGGTTGTAAATGGATTTTCAAAAAGAAACGTCATCCCGATGGATCTATCGATAAATTTAAAGCTCTTCTTGTTGCAAAAGGTTTTACTCAAAAAGAAAATGTTAATTATTTTGATACTTATTCTCTAGTGGTGAGAATTTCCTCAATTAGAATTTTAATTACTTTAGCTTCTATTCACAATTTTTTTATTCACCAAATGGATATTAAAACTGCTTTTCTAAATGGTGATTTAGATGAGGAATTTATATGGAGTAACTCGAGGGGTGTGTTAAGCCTGGACAAGAGGGAAAAGTATATAAATTAATGAAGTCTTTGTATGGTTTAAAACAAGCACCTAAACAATGGCATGAGAAATTTGATAAAGTTGTGATTGATGGTGGTTTTTCAACTCTTGATGTGGATAAATGTGTATATTCTAAAATGTTTGATAATACATGTGTGATAATATATCTTTATATGGATGATATGCTTATCTTTAATCCGAGTATTAACATTGTCAATAGAGTAAAGATATTTCTATCATCAAAGTTTAATATGAAAGACATGGGAGAGGCTAGTGTGATAATGGGAATGAAAATAAGGAAGGATAATGGTATCTTGTTAACTCAAGAACATTATGTCGAGAAACTTCTCAAGAAGTTTGAATATTATAATGTAAATCATGTGAGTACCCCTTATGATTCCAGTATCTCGTTAGCAAAAAATAAAGGTGATCCAGTGGATCAATCCAAGTATGCACAAATTATTGGTAGTTTGTTGCACTTGATGAATTTCACACATCCTGACATAGCATATGTTGTGTGTAGGTTAAGTAGATATACACATAATCCAAGTAATGAACATAGGGAAGACATATTAAGGCTTATGAAATATTTGAGAGTTACCATGAATTATGGTATTCTATATAGTGGAAATCCCGATGTACTTGAAGGGTGTAGTGATGCGAACTGGATCTCTGATTCAGATGAGATAAAATGGTTATTTTTTCACTCTTGGTGGTGGAGCAATAACATGAAAGTCAAGTAAGCAAACCATAATAGCAAAATCTACTGTAGAATCTGAGTTTGTTGCTTTAGAGTGGACTTGCAATGAGGCTGAGTGGTTGAAAAACTTCTTAGCGGGTGTGCCTTTAGGAATAAAGCCAACACCTTCCGCGTATATTCATTGTGATTGCCAAGCGGTAATATCGATATCGAGAAATAAGACCTATAATGGCAAGAATAGACATATACGTCGAAGACATGAAGTTGTGAAGTAATTACTAAGAGATGGAGTAATTTCCATAAACTATATAATGTCAGAAGTGAATTTGACCGATCCTCTGACCAAACTTTTGGGAAAGAAATTAATATATGAAACATCAGAGGGATGGGACTTAAGCCAATTTGAAACTAACAAAGATGGGAACCCAACTTATGTGATTGGAGATCTCATGAAGTAAGTTATATGAGTGATAACAAATCGTTGTTAAGTTCTGCTAGCATAATTTATATATGTTTTAATCCTAGATGTGAGAAAGTGTTATGTTGCATATTTTGAGAGGTTGAATTAAATAATCTTAATGAATTTCATAGCTCTTATAAGTGGTGTATAAAGTGTAATATACACTTGATGAAATCACCTATGTAAATGTGAAGGTGGGCCACTTCTATGAGATATTAGCACTATCTCTAGAGCACTTATGAAAGACCAGGCAAGCGCATGGTCTATTTATGCAAAACCTCATTGAACAGAAATGTACTTGATGTAATGCAATAGATAAAATTCCTATTTCACAGTAGCGCTTATTTGGTTCATAGAAACTTTATGTTTCACCAAATATTCCGTAGATTAAATTT
The DNA here is from genome assembly GCA_949673415.1 of Euphorbia schlechtendalii. NCBI lineage: Eukaryota > Viridiplantae > Streptophyta > Magnoliopsida > Malpighiales > Euphorbiaceae > Euphorbia > Euphorbia schlechtendalii. Next base: position 9,068 of record CATIWQ010346009.1, on the reverse strand, counting down.
TATTTATCAAATATTGGTTCATAGTCCAAAAGATACCAATGCCATGCATTATATATCAAACCAGAGATATCCAGAAATTTTTTAAATTCTTTTGAAATAAGTGGGGGATTGTTGGAAAAATTGTTTTATTTCAAAAGAAATTAAATGATGTGTTACAAGTTTACTTGTAAATAATTTTATGATATTTTGACCATGATTTTAGAGTTATTATTTTTCATGGTCAATTATATAGATGAATTAATTTCTGATTTATCAAAAATCAGATTTACATCAAATGACTATGTATATAGCACTTTTAGTTGATTTAATTACTTTTATATTTTATATATATAAGATCTGATTCATATTGATGTTTTAGTGGGCAATTAAGAGTAAACATTTATATACTTTATTTTTTTTTAAAAAACTCCGGAGGAACAATGTGTTCCTCCATTGGAAAAAGTTTGGGGTGGGTGAAAATTTCGGGGCGCTCGTCTCAACTAGGTTGATGCGAGACGCTGACCTACAAAACACCCACTCCTCTTTTTAATAAAAGGAGCGTGTCACAAAGCGTGAAACGCACAAGTGATTTATGTACTTTATTTGACCATTGCAAGTTATAGGATGGGTTTTAATTATGGTCTAATATTTTGAGTGCAATTATTGGAGTTTTTCATCAAGTTTATGTTGGGATTTTAAAGCTTGTGGGTTACGAATTCTTAATTTCTGTAACAGCTTTTTAGTTACCTTTAAAGTTGATCATTGCAGCTTTCAACGTATACTTTTTCCATCCCGATATAAAAGGTTGTTTCTCATTTTGTTTAACATCCATTGAAAAACTTCTCCTACTCTACATTCTTTTTAATCCAATTTGTTATCCAAATATTATTTTGATAATCCAATATTCATTCCAACATTTTTCATTATTTGCGATATTATTTTTCCTTTCTTTTAAAACTTTTGTTCTTGATATATACTATACAATTCTGAGTCCTGTTTCCACTTTTAAGTCGAAAGTGAAGAAGTTGTTTAATTCTGGGAGGAATTACAAAATATCTTTTTAGGACAGTGTCTTAGACACGACTCAACTTAATTTTTCATGTTATTTAGAACTTCAGCTCTACATTCGTCTACTTCAGAACTTTCATCTACCGAGCATCAGATTCTTATTTAGAATAACTTTCGAGGACAAATATTTCAACAAAAGCAACCTTAAATTTTGAGACCAGCCATCATGTTCTTTAAGACACTCGCAAATTAGCGATCAGTGATTAGTCTGGATGTGAACGTGGTTTAAAAGTGATGACAAAATTAGGATCCATCCAAGATCACCTCGTGGTAAAAATCATTAAAGAAATCATACTTTAAGATCTCTTTTATCACTCTTAATTTTTTTACCTCATTTTACTTTTAAGTTTTTTAGAAATAAAATTACCTCTTTGTTATTTGTAACAAAGAACCCCACCATGTGATCTATAGGATCACAATTTCAAACTATTATACTAATGTTTCTTCCACATCACTCTTATGATTCGTTTGGTTGACGGAATAAAATAAAATGGAATAGAACAAAAAATGTATGCAAAAGCATCAAATATGATACATGACTTTGATGTCGTAGGAAATAACTTTTCTATGTTACCATAGGAATCATGTATCATATTTGACGTTTTTGAATTCATTTTCTATTATATTTCATTCCGTTAACCAAACTAGCCTTTAATACTCAACGATGCTCTTTAGAATTACTTAAATACTACTTACTAAAAAGAAAGAATTTTTTCTAAGGAGGCAAGGTAAATATCAACTGTAGTTTAATGTTCGTCGAATTTGTTGAACTCCGTTCATTACCAATGTTTCGGTACCCAACCATTTTTCTTGGGGTGGAACATTTAAAATGAATACTAGGAGCGCGTACTGTCACAAAAAAATTATTCTTTATCTTAATAACAAAAACTTCTTTTCAATAAATTATCGAAAAAAAACGTCTTTCCATTGTTCTTCATTTTACCGCTGAGAACCAAACCATAACATCAAATGAGCCTTGCAAGGTCCTGTAGAGGAAATCATAATGGGTGGAATGAAACGAAATTATCTTGCACAGAACTAAGCCAACTAAACTGAGAAGAGTAAAATTTTGCACTAGTTCCCAATCATACATAGCCAGTGTGTGTTAATTGCTAATTACTGTACCTCAACATTTTGTTTGAATAACTGCACTGTTAAAGGTAAATTAACGGTACCTAATATCTAAACCTAAATCCTATTCTTCACAAATTAGAGGAAACATAACAGAGAAAAATGATCCCTAATGGTAGGCACTAGTCCTCCCTAAGCACCCACCAGATATCAAATCCTGAAAATGTACAAAGAAGGCGGTAAAGGCAAACACCAAAGCTGCAAGTAGGTCAAAAAACAGATAAAATGTAAGTGATTAGACAACAAAGACCATAAAAGTTCAAGACTAAAGAACAAAGTTTTTTTCTTCTTACCTACTCCTATCACCACTGTGAATGAATGCAACAGAATAAACTTGGCCAAGTAGATAACGACAGCAACCTGCATTTGTTTATAAAGATTAAAAAGAAATTTCAGTACACAACTAGTCATCGACTTTCGTGCTCATTAGAAACAGTTATTCTATTCGTTACATCAAAGTGAGCATCTCTTTGAAGGACAGATATTTCTCTCAAAATCACAAGCAGCCCTGGGACTTAGCTTGTTATATGTATATGAGAACATATAAATTCAGCTGTACTTATATTTTTGCGTGACCAGCCCCATAAAATTGTTTATGGGGGGTTTGCTTAGTTTAAACCAGTGTTATTGAAACCGTACCGGTTCAGCGGGTAAAACCGGGTACCGGCCAGACATACGGTCGGTTTGAAGTACTTCACCGGTTTTGAAAAAAACCACATCCTACCAATTCATACCGTTAAAATACCGGTATACCACTAAACTGGTATTTAAAAAAAAACTTTTCAAACTTTAGTTTAAAAGCTTTCCGTTCAAATTCTTTGCTTTTATCGCTACGTTTCCTTTCAAAATCAAAATAAAAAAAAGTAAAATACTAGAATTGATAAAGATTTTTTAGAGTTAAAATTTGAAAATTTGTTAAGGATATTTATTATTTAAATACTACATTATTTTTTAAAAAAAAAATTCATTAATCCGGTATTACCACTTATAATAACGGTAATACCTGTCATACCAAGTACCATTAGCTTCACCGGTATCATGTCCGGTACGGTATTGATAACATTGGTTTAAACTCAGAAATGCAATTGGCAAGAATAGATCCTCAAAGAAACCTTTTTTAAAAAAATGGTCAAATGCATCATTGACTCCCCCACCTTTGCTGCTTCCCCCACGATCTTCGAAAAGGACCCCGTAACTCCCTCATCTTTTAAAAAATAATCTTGTAGCTCCCTCAGCTTTCAGAAAGTGTACCACTTTTCTGATTGGAGATAAGAAACTTAGGAAAACGGCATTTTTGAAAAGTCATACCAATCAGAAGATGACACATGGCGTTTAGAGAGCTACAAGGTTCATTTTTTAAAAGATGAGGGAGTTGCGGGATTCTTTTCAAAAGATGGGGGGTAATAGGTGGAAATGGCAAAGGTGGAGGAGCTAATGATGCATTTAACCTAAAAAAACTGGATTTTACATTTAAAAGATATGAAGAATGAATATGTAAAACTAAATAAATAAATCCGTAAGTACACGGACTAAGACACCATCAGAGGAAAGAGTTTCTGCTTAACCTTCAGAACAAGTTTCCAAAATCCTAGTTTGGCTCAAAAGAATAGGTAAATATAGAGAAAGGTCAATTTAGCATTCAGCTTTTACACAGGTCCAGTTCAAGTAAAATCTAGCACAGTTTATTCATCATAACATAAAATTCAAGGTTCATATATCTGAAGACATTTACCAAAGGCAGATAGAACACCCATATCCTTCAATTGAAAAGCTTTTGCAAGTAAGCAAATGCACTCACTTTAAAAGAATTGTACCTTGAAGAACGTACTCCAGTCCTGTCCTTGGGCCAATAATTGTACATGATGAAATCCACTATTCCACATGTAGGCTATCAATGTTACTGAATCTTTCACCGCAGTTTCTGAAATTTCAAACCAAGACAATGATGGCCTCTGAATGGTAAAATTGGATCTGTTGCAAGGGTAAAACAATTAAGACATCTCATGAATCTTTCCAAATATTAACTCACTATTGAAATGTATAAATAATTTCAGAAAATAGTCCAAGCAATAGCTTAGATATCTAAGAGCACCAAACTCACCTTTATATACCAACTAGTACTAAACTAGTAAGGGTTTAAGTCATTTAACTGTATTATTGTTATCTTTTCTTTCTCTTTCATGCTTTGAATAAATATAAATAAATTTTTCTAATTTCTATAGTTCAAAATAAAACAGACAAGAAACTGAAGTTCCCTTTCAAAAATTTCCTACATTATCCATGCACTAGGAAAAATGTCAAATGGACCTCCAAGCTTTCCATCACGTAACTGATTTCGTAAAAAAAAGAAAGGAAAAGAAGGCATGCTAAGAACCCCATTATGTGAAGTAATGTATGAAAACTCCTAAACAAAGGTTTAGATCAGTTGTGCACTACCCAATACTTCTCTAACTTAAGAAGGAAAAAGAACATGCTTCTCCAAGAAATATCTAATTGCTCCATGCAGATAAGGAGTGAATGAAATTTCCTTTTGTACTACATTATGTGAAGTGATATATGCATATACAGAAACCACATACAAATGAAAAAAAAAGTAAACTAGCTCAGGTCTTGCAAAAACATATGGCTAAAAATAATTAAATAGTAAAGCATGTAATAAGGCCATTCAGCAGGAGGCATACGAGATGTGAACAGGATCATAAAGTAAATAAATAAAAGCCAAGATATGGCACAATAACACAACAATATAGAATAGGAAAATAGAATATAATTTAAGTTCGTATGTTGCTAACATCATCTGGCTATGAACCAAATATGTCGTCATCTAAATATTATATGAGAATACAACCAAAAGACAAGATCTCCCACCAACACGACAAATGCAAGCAATATCTGAAGTTCTCATGAACAAAAACTTACATTTTTTGTGGTAGAATGCCATATCCATAAAGGACAGCAGACATTAACAATAGAAGCTTGGCAGAAGATGAAGCAAATGTTCTCCCAGAAAGTAAAAACCAGTAATACAGTAATGCAAACGTAAGAAAATACGTAAAAGTTTTCTTTTCATCTCTCCATAGCAAAATATTTGCAACTGCGATAAAAAAATTCAAACTAATTACAGATGGGCAACTGTTGTGCACACCAAGCTTTTATGCTAACTTAGAGATGCAACACTTAAATTAGCACAGTTGTTACATATTCAGTCATTTTTATGCAGAAGATTGCTTTCAGGTGAACATGAACGAAGTTTGAAAGGTTATCCATAGCCAAGGCTCAAACAATAATGCCCTGTTTCTGAAATTTAACTCATACATTGAAGCTTTAAAAACACAAAAAAAAACTACAAATTGAACTTTTTTATAGTATCTTACTTGTATTTTATTGATAGAAAACAAGAATATAAATAGAGATTACAAAATATAATTGAGGAAGCATAATCAATACAAGTCCTATAATAATGACTTGGTTTTTCTATCAATCGAATCTCCAAATTAAGTATTTTTCCCAAATTCTTTCTAACGTAAGCTAAGACAAAGCTCAAGCAACAATATACACTTAAAGAACTTACACCCATAAGAAAATAGCCCTCTATTCTATCAACATAAGAGCAAATTTAAGATGCATCTTCATTATAAAGTTAGTTCCATGATTCCAATTGGTACAAACAAAAGAAACATACAGACTGAGTGGGAGGAAAGATTCTGAAGATTAGCAAAACAAGATTCTAACCTTTCCCACTTTGCTAGAAGCTTATGAACTTTTGAGTCTTCTTGAATATCAGTACATCTCATGAAAGCTGGGTCCTTGGCCAATACTGAGAAGATTTAATAGTCAAGCCTAGACTATCCTGTATAGTATTTAACAGACAAAACAAATGAAAACTCATGAGAATGTTTGATCTTCCAAGGATTAGGGTAAAGTGAATACATACATATATAGACTAAAAAAGGAACAATTTAGATTAATAAATAAACATATGAATAAAAATATGGATAAAGGAAATACTCACATCTAGAGAGACAACTGAGTAACCAATGTATTTTTGAGCTGCACTGCAGTTAAAAGTCCTTGAATGTGAAGCTAACCTAAAAAAAAAAACGTCCTGAGCGTAGTTATATCTTCTGATGCTGAACTTTTCTTGCATCCATTTCAAAAAAAGTAGAAGATTCCACACCGCTCTGGCTGGAAATTTTCAAAGGCCTACAATCAAAATAAACAAAATAAAAACACTGGGCCAGAACTAGGAGTCTGGGAAACATATAGTTTTTGCCAATAAGCAGACAAAATTAAATACCCTTCAAGAATAAAAGTCGAACAGAATATTGGTCACTCAATCTCTCAAATTTTAGGAGAACACTTGCAGGGAAGAACATTAGAGCACTAGAAATAAGGTGAATATACAGGTAGAAATGAAAACAAGTACCATTTTCATTTTATCTCACTTTCCCCAAATGTATTAATACCTGATTGTTTTCCATTCCATAAAATGTTTATACTTTCTCCTATTTCGCCCTTACACATCATTCTTCAAATGAAGGCAAATATTACAATTTTACTCTCTTTGCATTGTTAAACCATTTATTTTATTTTCCATGATCAATCCAGGTACTATACCTTTGGTACCCAAAGCCCTCTAAAAGCAATGACACAAATTCCCAAAACTTCACAGGCTCGAGATTTGTAATGAAAAATGCCTGCATATAGTAATAAGACAAGTCATTTTCCCTCATTTGTGACTGCTATCAAAGAACAGAAAGATGATCTTTTAAAGCGGAGCAGCTCAAAATGTGGGAATACCTTTCCAGCCACAGAGATAATCCGAGATTCTAGAGCATCTGCTGCACAGATGTGGGCATGAGCAACATTCTCAACAAAGGTCAAGTCCGACATATTTTCGCCTCTTCCTATAATAAACTGAAATGAGATACTTAAAAATTTTAAAGACTGCAACAGCTCATGTCTATAGCAGTTCAAGATGTATAGAAATACCATATCCAACTTCCTAATCATGGAAAAAGAAAAGATAAATCATCTTTCCAGATTTATCATGCTGATCTCGTGAGACTCGTGTATCACTTGAAGAAAAAATACTGAAACAGTAGTGTAAAGTAACAACTGATAATAGGCTGCCGAGTCAATGTGGTAAAGAAATGAACAAGGCTATATGCAACAAAAGCCAACGAACCTTAGCACAACCATCCATAAAAAAAGGCAGAAACTGTGTTTCTCCAGGTCCAAAAACATTACTAGGGCGAAGTGCACAGGTTAAAAGGCTATCGATGTTCTAAGCAAACAAGACTATTTCTTCTGCATGAGCCTTAAGGTCATTTAGTTGGTCCTCAAACTGTTTCATAAAACAAATTGAAAGGAAGTTTAGACAAAAAGGAAGTTTACATACACTAGAACAAGAAAAGAAGGGAAAATATGTAAGCAACAAAAGTACCCTCCAATGGCATCACAAGGACTCATCTCCATTAAATATATCGTGTGAACCATCAAAAATTACATCAGCAGAACTGTTAAATATCAGCTTTCCAACTTTCTCAACAAGCACTTATAACATTTTTAGCACCTGTTTAGATTAAAAATAGTGAAAATAAACAAGTCTCAAGTATGGTTCCAAACCAGAATATTAATGCAAAGGTGATTATGTGAACCATTACCTTGAAAAATAATTTGATAAGATTCAAAGATATCATGATTCCATAAATCAGTAGCTCCAATATAAAACACAACCGATGAACCTTCTATAGCTGCATATGCAATATGAAATTTCAGTAATTTCTCAAAGACTCAAACACTATTCAGGTACAATAAGAATGAAAATGAGTTGGTAAAAAAAGCCAAGCAGGTGATAAATATGAGAATGAAAAGCTATACCGTGCCAGGGAACAAACAAAAACCAAATGCTCTTGCAAGAAAAACATCTAGAGAGAGTGTATGAGAGAGACATAGACTGAGATGATATTGTAATTTCATTGATCATCACTATAAATGGGTAAGTTAGCATCACACATAATAAAGGTAACAGCTATCTAGTCACAATTCATATTGTAGTATGTACTAACAAAAACACTTTCTTACACAGGGTGAGAAGTTGCTAATTAACATCTCCATTCTCCAAGAATGATGCAAGCCTAATCCTCAAAAGGCAAATAAAAAGAACAAAGGTGTACATAAATTATTTTAGTTCCATCACTATAAAAATGATGAAAATAGGACGGATATATGATTACAAGGATTATTAAAAATATAATCAAGGAAATTATTTCACCTGAAAATCCAAAGGAGCCCTCAATCTTATTAATGAAATAAATTCAGGATGAAGAAATAGGAATTTATACCCACACAGGAAAGGCCTAATGTATAATCTTAAAATTCAGAATACCCAACCAACCAGAACATAACAACATGCTCTCCTAGGATACTTGTTTTTTTAGCAGAGGAAATTTAAACAAAAACAAATACAAAATTAGTGCAAGCATTTTATTTGATTTCTTCTTCATTTTATATATGTACTATGTAATTTATCGTCTGAAAATCTAAATGGAGGGAGAACAGATTTCTCCAACTACAGTTTCTTTTCTAATATTTTAAGTCTCATCCTTCCTGAAGAATTAAAAGCTCCTGGGCTCAGGAGCTAAGCAAAAATTAGACCTAAATACTGTCAAAAATTATGGTAAAAGTGGGAGTTTAGTATCATGAATGGCCCTACTCTAAATACAAAAGTAACATGCGACTACCACTTTGACAGACACACTTGTCTGCTCAGAAATTATGCAACACTATATCAACTTCATATCATACTTCCAAATTCAATAAATTGTTTCACACCCCACTCTCTCACTAACATTCAATATATGAAACTTAAATTATAAGTTTCCTTG